>JADNSB010000082.1:0-88305 GCA_019695575.1 Angomonas ambiguus | reverse complement strand
CGGTAAAATGACCAGGTCTTTATTGTTGCAGTTCCCAAAACCAGGGGTGTTCAAGGGCTTGTCGTGCGGTGGGTCGTTCGCTGCTTTGGATTCGAAGCAAACTGGCGATAAAGTCTTGCCCCAGCTTCGAAACCGGAGGTAGGTAAATCCTGTTATTATCGTCTTGCTGTAGTGGAGCGTCGGGCCGGTTGGTATTTTGGGAGGCCCAGAAAAGCCTTTCCATATCGTAGTAGGCGCGGTCCGCCTGTAACACCGGCATACTCTCGAGAGATTTCAAACACTCCTCCAAGGTGTCGAGGTACACGTTTGGAGCCGCTTCACCGTTTCTGGGGCTCTTGTGCTCCGTCTGTTGCTGCTCGATGGATTGAATTTTCAGTGCCAGTCGGTGAAGATCGGCCTCCCAGTGGGGCTGTCCCGTCTTTGCGGGCGACAGTGAAACGTTCAGACTCTCCACGGTGGCCAGGCGAGGCAGTGGTACAGTGTGGGGGGTTGTACTCGGCGGGTTGGGGCGGCTCCCCTGATTTCGCTTCCGCCAGCGACGGTAGTCCACCGGGCGGTAGTAGTTCACCTCCACCACCCCCGCCTTTTGCTCGCATGGAAATGGCGTTCGCCCGGTTAACAGGGCGAAGGTGATGACCCCTACGGAATAAAGGTCCACTGCGGCCGAGTAGCCTCCATTTTCGTTCCTCAGATTCTTATGCACGACCTCAGGGGCGGCGTAGACTGGGGTCCCGCAGCTGGTCCGCATCTCTTGTCTCGAGTAGACCAACTTTTCAAAGTCGAAGGAACCGTTCTGTTCATTGTCGAGCATGTGTGAAAGCCCAAAGTCAGTCACTTTGATCTGAGGCCACACGCTGGGCGGGAGATGACAGTAGTGACAGAAGGAAAGGGGATTGGGCATCGTCCTCTTGGGACCAGGGACACCTTCTGCCACGCTCTCATCGCCGCGAGTTGATTCTTTTTGCTTTGCAATCTCATTCCGCAGACGGTCCTTCACCAGCTCAATCTGAAATCCGTACAGTTGCAGCGGGTGAATGGCATTGGAAAGGAGAAGGTTCTCTAACTTGAGATCACGGTGGACCACACCGCGGGTATGAAGGTACAACACCGCAGTGAGGAGCTGCTGGACAATAATCTTCACCATAAATTCACACAGCGGGCCGCCCTGGAATAAGCCCTCATCCCCACCGTTCTGCGCATACTGGGATAGCTCTTTGCGTGGTTTGAGGAGGTTGTACACCTCTCCCCCCGATGCCTTCTCCATCACAATACTAATCTTATCCTTTTCCTCAAACATTTCATACAGGCGAATGATGTTTTTGTGATGCACCGAGAGCAAGATTTGAAGCTCACCTTGCTGACGGTGCATATTGGACACTTGCTTCTTGTAGTAGTACTGCACCCCCGGAGGCAGCGCCGCCAGCAGCTCCGCCCGTCTGGCCTCCTTCTTTTCTTGTTTTTCTCTCCACATCGCTTCCGCGTCGCCACTCTCGCCGAGGGGAATCTCCTCCCGAAACAGGTCACTCTGCTGAAGTTCTTCGAGCGCAGCGTGAAGGGACTGCGAGAGAAACATTTCATTGGACCCGAGTGAGAGAGGGCCGTGGTCTGCCTTGAGACGGGATCGCAGTTGTCTTACCATCCGCTCTTCCTTTTCTACACTGCGTTCGGTGGGTTGGGTCTCCAGGGCTTGCAAGTCCTGCAGTGCCGCCTCATGTTCCTTGGTGATGGGCTGTACCGTGTCATTTCCAATTTTCATCTGCACTGGCCCCTCCGAGTCGTCCTTTAGAATGGTAAAGAGGCGCTTCTTTTGGATGACCTTTACAGCGAAACAGTACACCCACTGCTGCTCCTGCTCCTCTCCCTGTACCCCTCCCTGCCGCCGTCGCTTCTCTCCCGCTCGAGAGGCTTTCAGTACCTCCCACACTAACGGGGGAGCACATTTACTCCTTTCTTCAATATACTGTTCGCGTAACGCCTCTATCGACCCACTCGAGGTCGCCTCTCCCTGCTGTAGTAGCCGCTTCAGCTGTGCCAACAGTCCCCCACAGGCCTCCCCGGTAGCGGTTTCATCGAGTGCCCCCTCGTACACGACCCCAAACCCACCACTGCCCAAAGGGGTCTCGGTGTTGAAGTGGTAGTGTGCCTCACAGGATCGTTGGTACATGCGGTGTACCACACTGGAGATATCCCACTGCGCCTTGGTGAGAAGGTAACGACGTCGGACGACCGCTGGGGAGACTTCGTTGGCGGGGGTGGCGGTATTCTTTGGGTTGCTAGCAGCCGTAGTGGAGGAGGAGGACGAGGAACCCTTTTTCCCACTGGCGGCGGCGTGAGACCGTGCCTTCAGCTCCGCTTCCACCACCCGTCGCACTACTTGTTGAACGCTCTCTTGACTACGGTGAAGGATCGGAATAAACCGAAAGGATATGTTGTACTCCTTGGTGTACTGCCGCCCCGCATCCATGAGCGCGACTCGCACCCTACTGTCCTTCTCCCCATCGTCCTCCCCCGAGACGACAAACGTAAAGGACTTCCCTTTCCCAATACGCTTCTCCTCGACGAGGCACCCGTTGGTGCTGTTGTCGGAGAAGGTGACAAGATAGTCAAACACCCCTTTCGGGTGCGTCGAGTCGGCGTACTGAGGTGGAATGACCGCCTCTTCCTCCCCCAGCCTAACGTGCGGGGGTGGAGGGTCGGCGGTGTCTGGGGTGTAGGACGCTGCCTTGGGTTCCATACTCCACAGACAGTGCACCCCGCTAATACAGGGGTTGTGGGAGAGGACGATGCGGTTCTGTGTCAGTCGTCCCACCGACACACACGACCCTATCAGTGGAAGTAGTACAAATTTGTCCTCGAGGGAGTTCTGTGTCTTTTCCTCTGAGTCGAAGAAGCGGTCTCGCATTTCAGAAGGGATGTACGACTCCCAGGATTCACGGTCGCCGTCGGTAGTACACTGATACTCGCTGTAGTACTGGGCGAGTCCGTTGCTGAATGTTGGTGTAGTGATCCCTAGCAGTACTCCCCACAACGGGGAAGAAGAGGAAGACATGTTCAGTGAATAAAGTTTTATCCTCCCCCTTTTTTTTTCTATATATATATATATATATATATATATGCTAATTTATGGTATATCTTCCTTCTATGTGTGGGCGTGTTGCCTTGTGGGTAACAGAGGGAGAAAAGAGAGAGAGAGAGTAAGGAGTAGGAGAAGGGTTTGTCTGTTGGTAGTGTGGATCCATCCCCCCAGATCACCATGATGAAAAAACGGAGGAAAAATAAAATAAATAAAAATAAATAAAAAGTAGCACAATAATACCACTTCGTTTTGTTTTTACTTTTTCGTTAGATCAATTGGTACTATATGGTAATATATACTCTTCTTTCCATCTTCCCTGTCGTGAAGCAGTTCCCCCACTCCTGAGAAACCTAATGCAAACAACGGTGACAGTAGTGAGGTTGAGGAAGAAGAATAGAAATAATAATAATAAAAGTAAATGAATAAAAATAAATAAATAAAGGGAAGGGAAGGTAATAATATGAGAGCAAACGAATCCATATGGCTGTCTGTCTGTAAGGTATATTCAGCAGTGCTTACTGAATAGGAGCCTCAGGCCCCTTCTCCCGCTGGCACTGCTGGAAGTAATCCCAGGCCCAGCCGCACTGCTCCGCTCCAGAGTTCTCCAGGCACTTGGCGTACCCGGTGAGCTGAGGGGCACACACGTGCTGTGTCTCCTGCGCCGCCTTGGCCAGCTCCTGTGCCTCCGCCGGCTGTGCAGGGGGGGCCTGGTTGGATTGACCATAGAGGTAGTTGGAGATACCGTGTCCGAGCACACTACCACCGGCGACGGCGGCCATCGTGCCGAGCATGCCGCTACCAGCACCCCCACCGCGCTGCAAGTAAACGTTTGTCACCTGTGGGGTGCTGTTGTGAGGGGTGGCAGTACTCTGATGATGAGGAGGACTGGCAGTACGCGCCGGTGGGGGCGCGGCGGCCGGAGAGGATCGTCGAACGGAAGGACCTCTGCGAGAACGAGCCATGTGAATAGAATAAGAAATAAAAGTTTTTTTTTTTTTTTTGCAGTAAAGGCTTTTAACCTGATCAATAAAAAGCAAAAAATCGAAGACCTAGAAAGACAGAGAGAAGTGAAAAGAAAAAAAAAGAGGGGAAACTAGTTTGGTTATTTCTGGAGAATTATATTTATCCATCGACATATAGTTTTTGTTACCAGTGTAAAGTAAAATGGAGTTAAGACGATCCCTATTGAATGGAAAAGTACTTTTCCTTCTCTAGGGCGCAATAATAATATTAATAATTTAGCCTATAATAATCGTATTCATAAATATATATGTAGTGTTTCGTTAATAATAAAAGCAAATAAAACAAGAACGAGCAAACAAAGCCACTCACATTTCAGTGAGAACGGGAGTAAGCTTCTCCCATCATTGTAAATATAGTATGTTTTAAGTTCCGTAAGTGAAATTAAGGGAAAAACTGAGCCATGCTTACTGAATAGGAGCCTCAGGCCCCTTCTCCCGCTGGCACTGCTGGAAGTAATCCCAGGCCCAGCCGCACTGCTCCGCTCCAGAGTTCTCCAGGCACTTGGCGTACCCGGTGAGCTGAGGGGCACACACGTGCTGTGTCTCCTGCGCCGCCTTGGCCAGCTCCTGTGCCTCCGCCGGCTGTGCAGGGGGGGCCTGGTTGGATTGACCATAGAGGTAGTTGGAGATACCGTGTCCGAGCACACTACCACCGGCGACGGCGGCCATCGTGCCGAGCATGCCGCTACCAGCACCCCCACCGCGCTGCAAGTAAACGTTTGTCACCTGTGGGGTGCTGTTGTGAGGGGTGGCAGTACTCTGATGATGAGGAGGACTGGCAGTACGCGCCGGTGGGGGCGCGGCGGCCGGAGAGGATCGTCGAACGGAAGGACCTCTGCGAGAACGAGCCATGTGAATAGAATAAGAAATAAAAGTTTTTTTTTTTTTTTTGCAGTAAAGGCTTTTAACCTGATCAATAAAAAGCAAAAAATCGAAGACCTAGAAAGACAGAGAGAAGTGAAAAGAAAAAAAAAGAGGGGAAACTAGTTTGGTTATTTCTGGAGAATTATATTTATCCATCGACATATAGTTTTTGTTACCAGTGTAAAGTAAAATGGAGTTAAGACGATCCCTATTGAATGGAAAAGTACTTTTCCTTCTCTAGGGCGCAATAATAATATTAATAATTTAGCCTATAATAATCGTATTCATAAATATATATGTAGTGTTTCGTTAATAATAAAAGCAAATAAAACAAGAACGAGCAAACAAAGCCACTCACATTTCAGTGAGAACGGGAGTAAGCTTCTCCCATCATTGTAAATATAGTATGTTTTAAGTTCCGTAAGTGAAATTAAGGGAAAAACTGAGCCATGCTTACTGAATAGGAGCCTCAGGCCCCTTCTCCCGCTGGCACTGCTGGAAGTAATCCCAGGCCCAGCCGCACTGCTCCGCTCCAGAGTTCTCCAGGCACTTGGCGTACCCGGTGAGCTGAGGGGCACACACGTGCTGTGTCTCCTGCGCCGCCTTGGCCAGCTCCTGTGCCTCCGCCGGCTGTGCAGGGGGGGCCTGGTTGGATTGACCATAGAGGTAGTTGGAGATACCGTGTCCGAGCACACTACCACCGGCGACGGCGGCCATCGTGCCGAGCATGCCGCTACCAGCACCCCCACCGCGCTGCAAGTAAACGTTTGTCACCTGTGGGGTGCTGTTGTGAGGGGTGGCAGTACTCTGATGATGAGGAGGACTGGCAGTACGCGCCGGTGGGGGCGCGGCGGCCGGAGAGGATCGTCGAACGGAAGGACCTCTGCGAGAACGAGCCATGTGAATAGAATAAGAAATAAAAGTTTTTTTTTTTTTTTTGCAGTAAAGGCTTTTAACCTGATCAATAAAAAGCAAAAAATCGAAGACCTAGAAAGACAGAGAGAAGTGAAAAGAAAAAAAAAGAGGGGAAACTAGTTTGGTTATTTCTGGAGAATTATATTTATCCATCGACATATAGTTTTTGTTACCAGTGTAAAGTAAAATGGAGTTAAGACGATCCCTATTGAATGGAAAAGTACTTTTCCTTCTCTAGGGCGCAATAATAATATTAATAATTTAGCCTATAATAATCGTATTCATAAATATATATGTAGTGTTTCGTTAATAATAAAAGCAAATAAAACAAGAACGAGCAAACAAAGCCACTCACATTTCAGTGAGAACGGGAGTAAGCTTCTCCCATCATTGTAAATATAGTATGTTTTAAGTTCCGTAAGTGAAATTAAGGGAAAAACTGAGCCATGCTTACTGAATAGGAGCCTCAGGCCCCTTCTCCCGCTGGCACTGCTGGAAGTAATCCCAGGCCCAGCCGCACTGCTCCGCTCCAGAGTTCTCCAGGCACTTGGCGTACCCGGTGAGCTGAGGGGCACACACGTGCTGTGTCTCCTGCGCCGCCTTGGCCAGCTCCTGTGCCTCCGCCGGCTGTGCAGGGGGGGCCTGGTTGGATTGACCATAGAGGTAGTTGGAGATACCGTGTCCGAGCACACTACCACCGGCGACGGCGGCCATCGTGCCGAGCATGCCGCTACCAGCACCCCCACCGCGCTGCATATAAATGTTTGTCACCTGTGGGGTGTTACTGTGAGGGGTGGTGCTGTTGTGAGGGGCAGCGGTACTCTGATGATGAGGAGGACTGGCAGTACGTGGTGGTGGGGGCGCGGCGGCGACTGGCTTAGGAGTGGGTGCTGGTGCGCGTGCTGGGGTTGGTGTGGATGCCTTAGCGGATGGCCGAGAGCCACGAGAGGAGGATCGACTGCGGGCCATAGAAATAGATGGAAATAATAATGGTATAGTATTCTATATATTCAAGGAAATACAGGTAGTTGAACAAGGAGAGAGAGAGAGAGAGAGATACGAAGGAAACAGATATGCAGAGTCGATCCGTTTTCCGACAATCAACAAAGTGTTTCCTTTTTTCTTTTTTTTTTTTTCAGACACTTTCAGAAATAATCCTCCCAAAAGGAAAAAAAGAGATGAAAAAAGAAAGGGAAAAATCTTATGTTTTACTATTTCTTTTTTAGGGGTCATACATAATAAATGCTTTTTTTTTTTTTTATTTTGGGGGCTGTTTCCTCCACACACACAGAAGAATGAACTCATCGGTGAGGAGAAGACATCATCAGCGCCAATTTGTACATTATTATAGTCTTTCTTCTTGTGTCGTGTCTTTTTTTTTTCTTGTTGTTTTAATAGTTTTATTTCATTCCGAAATATAAATATACATACCTACACCACGATAATGATGTGAGTCTGTTTCTTTTTTCTTCCTTTTTATGTTTTTTTTTGTATTTTTTTTTTTTTTTGGAACATCACACATTAAAAGGAAGCACATGAACAATAACTATAATAATTATAATGGTAAAAATATTATTCATATGCGTGTCCTCCTCTCAGCTAATACATACTTTTTTTATTTATAAATATTACTTTTCGCTTTACTGTGCGTACCGGCGGGTCCACTCGCGAGCCGTCTGAAGCGCACCAGACTCGTCCCTCTTCCAGTGGTCCGCCACGTCGTTCGCCAGTGGATCGTCGGGGTTGGGGCTGCTCATCAATATTTGAATCGACAAGAGTACTTTATTAATCAGCAACGCCGGACTCCACTTGTCCTTGATAATATCCAGGCAGATACGACCGAGTTTGTCAACGTTGGGGTGGTAGATACGGGTAAGAAAGCGAACCCGCGGGGGCACCATGGGATACTCCTCAGGGAGGAAGAGCTCTAGGTGGAAGACACCTCCCTCGTAGCAGGACTGCGGGGGGCCTTGTATGACCACCTTGAAGTAACGAGGATTCTCCTTCGTGGGGTTCGCCTGGATGCCGGGCGGGCACTCTTTCTGGAGCTTCTCTGTTTCCTTGATGATGCGGGTAGTGAGAGCCATGGTTGAATTTATTGATTTATTTTACGACTTGGTAAACTTTTTTTTTTGTTTTTGTTAGTTTATTTGTCTTTGTGTTATTGGTGTTGGTGAGACGAATACTAAAAGTGGTGAAAAACAACAACAACAACAACAGAAAACTTCTAAAAGGGGGGAAAATACAAAAAATCAACAAGATACGAAAACTAAAGTAAGATTGGTTACCTGAAGAAGAGAAATAAAAAAAAAAATGAGGGAGAAAGACACGTTTAAAAAACCACGTAGTACAACTTGTTTGAATTTCACTTGTACCCAAAACAACAACAACAACACCAACCACCACCAAAAAAATACTTTGTTTTTATTTCCCTTTTCAAACATATAATTTATACATTACATCCGTCTCTAGGGGGAGGTCGGGGAAGAGAAAGAAGGAGAGAGAGAGAGAGAGAAAGATAAGAGAGAATCTCACGACTGGTCTCTACTTTCTACACTCTTACGCTCCCGTCATCGACGTCCGTCGCTCCTTTTCCCTCTCCTTCATTGTCTCCGTGTAGTTCTTCAACCGTTCGCACAAGCTACGGTGAAAGTCAGTTTCTTGCTTCAACTTCATCTCCCTCGCCGCCTGTCGTTCACTACTGTAACGCTCTAGGGACTGTTTCCGGCGCTCGAGGGCTGCCTTCTGCTGCTGCAGTGCTTCCATTTCTCTTTCTAAGTTGTTTTTAATGTTGGTCAGTGTGGTATTGCTCTTTGGTTGGCCGTCGGCGGGGTACGCGGCGGCCTGGGGGTCGATATCCTCTGGCAGAATTTCCGTCTTGGTCCACTCTGAAACATTCTGCGTGGTAAAGACTCGATGGGCCTCGAGGGACAGTACGGCCTCGTTGAGGAGGCGGCGCAGCAACACGCCCCGCTCCGGGAGGTCGACGGTGGTCTGACGGAGAAGCTCCTCAGAGAGGAGGTAGACCTGAAGAAGGGTCCGCTCGGGGTTCAGCTCTGGGGGGTGCGGCTGCACAGCAGCAGGACTGCGCGTCACTCCCTTCTTGATGACGATAGGGTCTAACGTCTTGGAGGGTGGGGCGGCGGGAGAGGCCTTGCTCCCTCGTAGGTACTGCTGCCACCCCCTCGCCGCGCTGTCCTTCAGCTCCTGGTTCAGTACCTCCTCGAGGCGCAGTACACTCTCGCGGTCGTTCACGGTCGTCTCTGGCCTCTCCAACAGGCAGCGCACCTCTCCCACCCCTTCCTCCCCGCCGAGGTCTATGGCCGCGAGCAGCGCCTCCTCTCTCCGTAGCTCCTCCTCGCGGGGTTGGTTCAAGTACTCTTTGCCTTCTTTTCTATTATTCTCCATCACCGACTGTATTTCTTTCATCCGTTTCAGGACAGCTTTACGCTGCTCGTACACCGCCGCGCATCGGTCCGTGTCTATCCAGTAGTACTCTAGCTGCCGTGGGGGGATCACGCAGTCTAGCACGTCACTGATGTGATGAGGGGTACAGTGGCGAATAAACGGCTTGTAGTTGAAGTGGCGTACTCGGTAGGGAAAGCACTTTGCCTGCTGTCCCGGGGCGGTTTCATCCACCTCTTGGAGGGAGGCAAACTGTAATAGATTCAGTATAAACGGTGGCGTGGGTCGTCTACTGGTCCCTTCGGCTGCCTCATCCACCCACTCTTGGAGGTGCGTGAAGTACTCCGCGGCATGAGAAGGGATCTGACGCATCCCATACAGCAGTTCCGCTTTCTGACCCCTCTCCTTTCCCTCCCCCTCCTCCTCCTCCTCTTCTCCAAATAAATATCTCAGCAAGTCCTGCTGACACTGACGTCGGTAGATTTCATTTTTTATCCGGACGTTGGCGGCGTTTTCATTATCCCCACTGTCGTCCCCGCCACCCCCACCAGCGAGTTCGAGGGAGAAGTCGACGGTGAAGGCGGGTGCCTCCCCTACCGCGAACTTTAGCTTTTCATACAGACAGGAGGAGAGCAGTGGGGTGCGGTGCGGGGGAGCCTCTGCGAAGGCGTCTCGGAGTAAAAATGCGTACTCTTCCCTAAGGAACTTTTGCTGCTGATACACGTAGTAGAGTACTTGTAGAATATTCGAAATTGACTTCCGACCCACCTCGATGGGAGGTCCGTACACGGTGAAGGAGAGCGGGATATCCTCGTTGTATGCCCGCGCGAGGTATTCCTCGGGATCTACTGCCGCTGTCATCACACGCCTCAGAGGATGACGCTGTTATTATTTCTATTATGTTCCTTTTTTTTTTTGTTGTTGTTGTGGTTGTTGGTGCAGAGAGTATGAAAGAAAGGGAGAAAAGTTATTTGACCAAGATATTATGACGCAATCAATGTTTAAAACAATAATAGTAAATATGATGTAGACATGACGTAGAGTACACTCTCATTGGATTAGCAAGCAGTAAGCAGAATGGAAAGATATGCTCTCTCCTGAGAAAGGTGGTAAAGCGAAAAATAATAATAATATTATCAGTAAACAACAGTAAAAAATAAAAAAAAAAGAGAGTTGAATACGTGTAGCAGAGAATAAATAAGGATAAAAAGAAAACTTAAAAAAAACGTATATTTTTTTTTTTATTTTGAACAAACATACCACGGCACACTACGTACCTGAACGGGGGTGTGGGGCTCACCATTTTACCTACCCCTCCTCTTTGTTATTGTCTCACACACCACTTTACTTTATTTTACTTCTCTCCCCCTTCGATATGCACGGTACACTCATTGTGTATGGCGATCCACTTTTGCACCATCTTCAGTGTTTCCTCCAACAGCAGGAAGAAATTGTATTCCACACGCTCTGCCTCTTTCGTGTGTGGAGAGGGATGTATCGTACGGTGGCGGTGACCGTTTTGGCTCTGAGGTGGATGCCTTCCCGTCGGTGTCGTGGTCCACGGGAAGGACAGACGAGGGGTGGGACCGGCAGGGAAGAATAGTTCCGAAAAGAAGTTCTCCGAGGTGTGGGTGGAGGAGAGTAGGAAAAGGGCAAACGACAAGAACGGATTACAGCACAGGGAGAAGTAGTATTCCGTTAAGGAAAGGTAAAACTCATCGGAGAGGGTGACCCCGGCGATGCTCGGGAAGGTGTGGTGCGTCTTCCCTTCATCTTCCTTTTCTTCCGTGTTCTTCTCCTTTCGTGGGGCGTTGAGGGAAAGTAACTCGCTCCCCTCCTTGAGCTGGGAAGGGAACAGTAACAGGTAAACACAATTCCAGACAAGTGTATTCAATACAGTAGGGAAAGAGTCCACCGGTCCGTCGTTGTCGGTGGTGTTGGTGTTGGGCTGCTGTTGTTTCTGTTCATACCAAACATTCAGTGTTTCAATACTCATCTTGGCGAACAACGGACACACATTGAGGTGGCCGCCTAACGTTTGAAACACCTCCGTCTCCATGAGGGCCAACAAGGAGTAGTTTTTTTTATGGTCGACGTAGAGGGCGCGAAAAGCTTCAAAAGCATTCAACTGAGACGACACAGACCGGTTAGTACGCTCTGACAGGAGAGACGACGATGATGAAGAGGAGGCGGAGGACAGCGGCGCGGAAAAGAAGGCGCAACTGCTCCCATCAATATCCACCAACTTCCATGCCAGCATTAACACCGCCGCCAGGAGGAAATCCTTCTGCATCTTGGTACAGTAGTGGCGGAAAGCAGTGTAGAAGACCTTGGGGTAGGAAAAGGAGGGATGCTGTGGGTGGGGGTGCTCTGGCGGGAGAGGGACGCCGCCGCCCCCTTCGCGAGAGGGAGCCGCCGACCGCCGCCCTCGACTCGACCTTTCAAGATGCTCTTCATACTTTCGCTGGGATAGAAGAAAGATGTAGTTACTCAATATTTGTAGGGCGATCAGAGGCAGCTGACAGAGCGCTGTGCTACTCTTTCGGTTGCGCCTCTCACTCTCCTTTTCCTCATTACGATTGCGGTACTCATAGTAGTGTTGGTGAAAGACGTACCACATTTGATACACCCCTTTCCCTTTTTTATAACACCCACATGGACAGGTATCCACGTGGGCATTGTTATCGTCATTGTTTTTATTATTGGTATTATTTTTATTATTGAAGTTACCACCACTGCTGTAGTGACGCTCTTTCCTCTTCTTGTCCTTGTGGATTAAAGGCGGTGGAGTGTGAAGGAGAATCGAAAGGTAACTCAGCAACCCGTCCGCCATGTTGATCATTGTTTTCGCTTCGTCGGGGTAGTAGAGAAATAAAAAGACAAGAGACTCGTTGTTGAACTGTTCTTGTGAGTAGGAAGAAGGAGAGTGAGCTTGCCGGGAAGTATTATTATTATTATTATTATTATTAGAGTTAGGATCGGAGTTTCGTTGGCAGTGGGGGTAAAAGGAGGACGAGGAAGAAGAAGAAGGGGAAGACTGCAGAAGATGGGTCACACACTGAAAGAAGTCCGCTTTCTGTATCGGTGTTGGACCGTTCAAGTGCGTCTGAGAGAACCACAGAAACAGTTTCTTCTCCCTCTGAATTAAATTTTCCTCGCAGGAGAATGTGTGTTTTAATGTATGAAACGAATTAAAAGGATCAAATACGTCCTCCTTCCAATTATTATTATTATTATGAGTGGTTTCGTCATCAAGAGGCGAGTACATGTATCGGGTCAGGAGGTGCAGGAGCGTTGTAGGAAAGGAAGTATCCACCATGGCGGTGATGGTACGCTTCTTTGTGGGGAATAGCGACATCGCAGTCGGCATTAACCCCTCTTTCTGTGGTACACCTTCTGCATAGTATAACCCACCGTTATAATTATTATTCGTGTAGGTTAGAGTACTACTTTTAACTTTGTGTGCCGCGTAGTTGGAATTGTGAAGTTGACCCAATACAATCTTTTCCCTTTCTTCTTCTTCTGTAGTAGTGGTAGTGGCGGTGGTGGCGGTGCTTCTCACTTTTTGAAACAGTTCCCCTACAAAGTCCATACCGTGTTGATTTCTGTATAGATGTGTACGCGTGTGTGTGTGAGTATGTTGTCTTTGCTGTTTTAAATAAGTTTAAAAAAAAAGGAAGAGGGGCGGAAAAAGTATATATTGGCTCATTAAATACATTCAAAAAAAAAAAAAAGTGGACCGTTTACCCCCTTTTTTTTTTTACCTTTTATTTATTTACTTATTTACTTAAGAACAGTACAAATTAGTGTGAATGAGCACCAGTAATTACAGTTTACAATGATACAGATCTATATATTACTCCTACTACCACAGAACAGTAGGACAATAACCATAATAACAATACAATGAAAGATATATATAAAACAACAACCATAACCACAACAAAAATAAAATACAAGACATGGTTCCGTTACAGTTGAAGCGCGCCTACTGTGACTATAATACGTACGGGAAGAGATTGTCGTTCGCAAAGCAGTTCCACCCTCTCCCCTTGACCTACCCTAGACAGTAACGACTTACAGTGGGCGACCGTCGGGGACTGCAGGGGCACTCCGTTAATGTGCTTAATCAAATCGTGGGGAAGCACCCCGGCGAGGGCGGCGGGTCCGGTGACACTCACCACCAACACCGCGTCCTTGTAGTGGTAGGTGGATTGGGAGCTCTGGTGACTATCGTCGTGGTCGGTGAGAGGGGCGGAGAGGGAGAGACGGTCGGTGATCTCTAGCCCCAACGTGGAGAGGGTCTGAGGATGAAGGGGCTGCGAGTGGCCCCGGGCGGTGGGGACAGGCAGTTGGGGGATGACGTCGGTGCTTCGATTGGGGAAACTCTGGGAGGGCACTGTGGACCCTAGCGAGAGGTTCGTCGAGGAGGGCGGTGCGGCTCCTCGCGGTAGCCTCTGCTGTTGATAGTTCTCAATAAAGTCTCTCACCGCCTTTCGCCAGTACCTCAAGCACTCCACAAACTGCGGCACAGTCGTCTTGAGCGTCCACGGCTGACTGGTCGGGAGGTAAATGGAAGAGGAGAGGAGAATAAAATTCTGATTCCCCTCCTTACCACCTTTTCCGTCTCCATTGGGGTTAAAATTGGGCTGCATAGAGGCGCCAATCCCTCCACCACACATCTCTCGGCCTAGCAAGGAGCACTCCAACAGGTACTCGTACAGCTTCAGCTTGAGCTCCGTCTCCCCTTCCGGCAGGTTCGTCAGCAGCGTAGAGTAGAGAAACAGACGCTCGGTGATGGGGTCAAAAGTGAGGAGGAGAGTGAATTCATTGTCGAGGCTGATGACACAGGTGTGGTTTTCATCAAAGGTCAGACCACCCTCAGAGGAGGGAGGAAGCTGCAGGGCCTCCCCCAGACGGTTGAGGTTCTCGACGGCGTTCTCGTAGGCGTCATAGTACCCCCCGTCTTCGAGCACCACCACCGGCCCTGCAGGAGGCGGGTCTCGGTGCCCTTGGGAGGGGGAGGAGGTGCTGCGGTAGATGCTGATAGGGTCCCTTCCTGAGGGTGCTCCGTGGTAGGGATTAACGCGTATGTTGGGGCTAATGCCGCTCTGGTTGGTATAGTAAGGAGAGGGATGACTGTTATTATTATTGGTGGGGTGTGTGTTGTTCCTACTAGTGTTTCTATTATTATTATTATTGTTATGGATCGTATTACTGTGGAGTAGGGATGCACTCTTGTTGCCCAAATAACTACCGTTGGTATTATTATTCATATATCCATTCCCGTTCGCGTCATTGTGCATCTCCCTTTCCAGCTCCTCCAAAAGGGCTGCGGGGGGCTCTACTTGCTGCTGATTATAATAGCGCAACTTCTGACGAAGGAGCAGTATTCTATCTTCCTTCAGTTCCCTCTGTTCACGGCGGTGGAAGAGGGCAGCCTGCTCCGCCTCTATTTCCCTCTCTCTCAATAACAGTTCTCTCTGTTTGTGAATCGTGTCGTAGCTATCCTGTTCCAGAAAGACTCTTTCTCTCTCACTTTGATGTATTTGTTTCTGAACAATAAGTAAATTTTTCTTCTTTTCATTCTCTAGCTGTAACAATTGTAGTTCTTTGATGTCCTCTTCCTCCTGTCGGAGCAGTTGGCGACGCTGCTCCAACTCTTTCTTGCGCTCCTCCCGTTTTTCCTCCTCGAGCTGCCGAAGTCGAATGAGTTTTTCCTTTTCCTCCGTCGCTTCTCTCTCTTTTTCTAATATTTCCTTCAACCGCCGGTCGGCCTCGTCACGTTGATCCTGTAACGCCTTCTTAGACCCTCTCACCGCCTCTACAGCGTCGTCGTACTTTTTGATGGACGCATCGAATATATTTCTACTGTTATTATTATTATTATTATGGTGAGACTGTGGAGGAGGCGGTAAAGGAGAGATGGGGGAGCTCTGTGGTGGGGTCGAGGCCGACGGTCCAGGGGACTGCCGCAGAAACTTTTCCTGCTGTCTTATCGTCTCCTCCTCCAGCTGCGGCCGCTGTGGGGAGTAAAGCTCCTCCGGCCGTACCACACCTCCTCCTCCTCCTCCTGTTGCCATGGTGCCGGCCTCGCTGATCTCCAGCACCCCTCCATTGCCAAGGCCCAGCCCCCCACAGGTCCCTCCCCCGGTCAGCGGCACCCCTCTATACCGCAGCACCAGCGCCGAGAGAGGCGGCAGTTGGGCGGTAGGCGAGAGACGCTGATGCAGAAGGGCTCTTAACTTTGCGATAGGAAGAGAGGAGAGATCGCCGTGGAGGTGCAGACGATATCGTTTACCTTCTTTAGGGTGTAAAACCGTGAGTGTACTCATATAGACTGATATATAGATGTATTTATTGATAGTTCTTTCTAAATCTAACAAAAATAAAAATAAAAAATTTCAACTAGAAAGACTCGTCGTAACGATGGAGATGGACTCCTAAATAAAGAAGAGAGAGAGAGAGAAGTATTATTGATACACATTTGTATATTAATAAATAATAATAAATAGAATCTAAACGAATAAAAGTAATAATAATAGTGAATATTGTTGAAGAAAAAAAAAACAAAACAGTTCATTAAAAGGTAATTTGCTCATTTCTTATATATTTTTGTTTTTTACTTCCTTTCTGTTGAATTCTATTTACGTTGAAAAAGAAAAGGAATTCATTTTTTTTTTTAGTTAGTAATTGTATAAATACTTTTCTTTTTGATTTTTCTATTTTTTTTTTCTTCCTCCATTTTGCGATTGCAATGGAAGGTGAAATAGAAAGAAAATTTATATATATATGCATGTATACATATATATTCGCACAGCTTCGAATTGTTTTTTTTTTTTAAAGAAAGTTCCTCCTATATTGAAGTTTTCTTTCTTATTCAATTCAAAGAACACACATACACATACACACGCATGTGTAGAGGTCCTATTTGGATTTCCTTTTTTTTTCCTTCTGCTTTAGTGCTTCATACATACGTATATATATATATATATATATAATTTAGGTTTTTTTGACGCAATGTACTGAATATATATTATATATTATATTTATTTATATATTTTTTTTGATGATATAACATATAATCCTTAATATATACAAAAGTGGAGGAAAATACAAAAAAAAGGCAAACAAGAAAATTCGGTTCGTATTATTATTAATTTTTTTTTTGAGTTTAAAGAAAAATTGAAAATAAAATTAAATAATTAATAATCGAAAAGAAAAAAAAAACCCGCACAGATACACTCACACACTCTCATACAAAAGAAATAGAAATAAACGAATAATATAATAATAATAATAATTCACGTGTTGAACAATATGTAGAACTAGTAATTTTTCTCATTATTTTTTTTTTATATATATTTGTTTACTTTTTATATAGATATATATTTCTCTGTTTCTTAAAGGCATATTTACGCTACCGCGGGATCGAATTTTTTTTTTTTAAGAGCATTGCAGCAACAGCGAGGAGTTTTTTATATATATATATATATATATATATACATTTATATAAGTTTTTAACCAACTTTTTTTTTGTTTACAAAAAAAGATATATTTAATTAGTTACTTTAAACACGTTTATATATTATATTGACGATTTCTTATTTTATTTTTTTTAAGCTGTTATTGACATTAATTTTTTTTGTTGCTTTCTCTTTTTTTTTTCTCATTTTAAAGGGGGAATATATATATATATATATATATATATATATATATATATATTATTTTTGTTATTAAAAAGAATAAAAAGCATAATTGTCATTAATGTGTATACAACAAAAGATCGAAAAAAAAATAATAAATAAAGAAGGAATCTGGTAAGGACTGAACTATCGTATTGACCGTAATGAACAGTAATGAAATAAAGGTGGAAAGATTATATTAAATAGCAAAATAACAACGATAATAAAAAATAAAAATAAAATAAATAAAATAAAATAAAAAAATTAGCCATTATAGTTTTGGAAAATAAAATAATATTCAATGTTTCTATATATATTAATTATTTTCCCTCGGGTGGCAGAAAAAAAAAAAAGAAAAACACGTAAAATAATAAAATAAAAATTATAAAAAAAGAGGATCCTCATATATATAATGTTTTGGTTTTTCAATTTTACTGCGTGTATAAACGCATTGTAAAAGTGATTTTTATTTTTTGCTTATTTTTGATGGAAAGGGGGGGAGGGTAAAAACAGAAAAATAATAATAAGTAGAAATGAATAAAAAAAAGGAAAACACATCCACTTCTTTACTTTGGTGAACTTTTGCTGATGGAAGATAAAAACAAACAATGCGACAGTACAAATCTTTTTTTTTTTTTTGATTTCAGTTACTTTTACTAATTTAACTTATTATTATTTTTCTCTCTTTTTTTTACCTTTTTTTTCTTGTAATTTAGGTGTAATTTAATTCTGAAAAACTCCTACCATCCTCCTCATCCTTATCCTTATACCCTCTTTCGGTTAGGACTTGGAGAACTGTGAGGAGCGGAGGGAGGAGGTGGTGCTACCGTACACAGGGTAGTGATTGACTACAGAAGTAAAATTGCCTCCCTGTCGATTATTATTATTATTATTATGATTATTAATAAGTTGCGGCGGCTGCTGTTGTTGTTGTTGGAGGTGTTGCTGCCGTGCGTGCTGTTGCATCGCACACAGAAGAAGGTAGCTGCTGCTTCCCCCACCAATGGTGCTCGTGGCGGTCGTAAGATTAGGATTAGAATAAGGGGCTCCCTCGATATCGCCTTCCCCTTCCTCCTCGCCCTGTAGCAGTCGAGAGGGCTCCACGCCGTCCACAATCCCGTCTAATAATAAAGTTGCCTTACTGCTACGACTGAGGTCGGCGAGTGGGGCGTCGATGGGCGCCTGTGAGGAAAGCACTTTGGGCATGGCGAAGGAGAGACGGACGGAGGGGGCCTGGGGCTCTGCCGCTACATTATTATTATTATTATTATTATGATGGTTTGGTTCCTTCTTTTCCTTTTCTTCGTCCTCGGGGGAGTGAGGAGGGACGTCGGTAAGGCTGTTGCTATTCGAGGAGCTGCTGCCATGGCGGGTGAGACGACCGCTGCCGACACTACCATTATTATTAGTATTGAGAACGGTGTTGACAGGGGAGTCGGTGAAATGGGCCTGCGGGGGAACATTTTGTAGAATGCGAATCGTTCGATTGTGATTTAAATTAATTATATTATTATTATTATTATTATTATTATTAGTGTTCAGTCCCCCGGACTTGGGCTCCTCCTGTGGTCGACTGGCTAGGAGGTAATCCACCGGCGGTGGGGAGTCGTTATCGAGGGCGAGGGCAGTGGTAGAGTTATTATTATTATTATTACTGGGATGGTGATTGCTGCTGGTGTTGGTCGTAATTATAGAGACGGCATCACTGCTTGTATTATTACTACTGTCACTACTACTATGAATAATAATAGTATTACTCGTATTCGTAGTCGTAGTCGTATTGTTATTATTAGTATTATTAGTATTGTTATTGTTATTCATGTTATGGTGACTGGTTAATTCTTCGAGAGAGGTGAAGCACACGCGGACCTGCGAGGAGGATGGCAATAGTGGACTCTGACTCTTTTTACGACTGGCACTACCATCATCATCATTATTATTATTATTTTGATTATTATTATTATTACTGTTATTATTATTTGTCGTACCGTGTCGGTTATAACGAGGGGTATTGGAAGGGTTGGTGAGTACGTAATTAGAAAGTGCTGACTTATTCCTGTGGTTCACACTACCATGATGATGAGGATGATTACTGTTATTATTATTATTACCACCACTCCCACTATTGTTACTGTTATTATTGGAGTTTCCTCTCAACTTTCGTTTATACAGAGAGATGAAAGGTGGGGCGTCGTCGTCGGTTGGCAGCCACCACAGTATGTTGGATCCATCCGGGAGCGTAGGGGAAGAGGAGGTGGGCGACCGGCGACTGTGCATGGACTGACTAACACTCTTCTCTCCTTCGTCCGCGGTTTTGTGAAGGTTCTTGTTGTTGTTGGAGGTGTGTGTAATGATAATAACACTGCTGTTATTATTATTATTATTATTATTTGTATTACTCGTGTGGTCCTGATTGGATTGTAGCTCCGGTTTTTGGTGAGCGGCTATTTCCATAGCAGACGGAGCCGCAAGAATAGAAACCCCTTCCGCTGACATTTTTTTCTTTCTTCGTTGTTTGTAATAATATTATTACTATTACAATTAATTATTTTTTTTTTACTCTTTTAAAAGGGGGTTTATTAAAGGATTCCTTTCAACTTATTAACTTTTACTTTTTTTTTTTGTATTAACTGGTTTGTGTATACGTAATACACTGCGCTAAAAAGTGAGATTATTAATAAAAGTCAAAAATAAAAAAAAAGCTGGTGTATAAAATTATAATAATTAAAACTCTTTTTATAAAAAAGTTTAATTATTTTTGCTTTTGTTATTTTTTTATTCGTTTCTTTATATATATCTTTTCTCAGTGTACTCTATCAGCAGTATTATATAAAAGAGTAGGATCGGGCTCGATAATAATAATAATAATAATAAAGCAAATAAGGGGGGTATTTAAGGTTTTTTTTTTTTATTAATGAACCGGTGGTTAGATTCTGGAAATAATAGTTTAAAAAGAAAAAATGAAATTTATATTAGGGGTAGAGTGAAGGTAACGAACCTAAAGGTGTCGAGTATAACTTAAGGTAAGAGGGTGGTGGTGAAGAAAAGAGAAAAATAAAATTAAAAAATGAAATTATGAAAAAAGAAGTTACAAAAAAAAAAATCAGGAAAAAAAAAGGGTAGTGAAGTATATATATATATATACTTGCCGTAGAATTAAATTAGATTAGAAAATATGTTCTTAATAGAGAACTTTTAGCTCAATTTGCTTTAGCTTTTTTTTTTTTTTGCGACTGAAGACAGATAATTTGCTTCGAGTAATGCCTTGCGCAGTTCACAAAGAATAATAAAAAGAAAGAAAGAAGGGGAAAAAGAGAAACAATAATAATAATAATAATAATAATGTTAATTTCAAAAAAAAAAAATAATCCATTTGTTCATCCAACACCAAAAAACAAAAATAAATAATAATAACAACACAGGAGTGAGTAAATATACACGAATAAGCAAAATGAAGTATATTCAACGGAGACACTTTTTCATTTCCCCTTTTTATAATATATATATATATATATTTCACCTTTCCCATTTTCCCTGTCCTCTCTACAAGACGAGCAATGTACACAGCTCAAAAGACTTCTGGGGTCTGTCGGGCTCTAGAGCGATGGCGTCCCTCTGGTGCGGCGGAGGCGGCAGTCGAGTCCGCTCCTGTACCGACGGCCACAGCACGGTGCCCTGGGCGTGGTAGTCTACAATCTCAATCCCTCTAGACAGTGACACCCAGCCGGTCCCCCACGGCAGCAGTTCCACGGTAAAGTACACCTTACCGTCGGTGGAGGGGGCCGGGAGGGGCACACAGCCAGGGCCGGCGTAGCACCAGTCAGGGGCCAGCCCCTCCGACCGCACCTTCAGTCCTAGCTGTATCCCGGTGGAGGGACAGTGACAGAGAAGCACGCACCGCAGTGAGACCGGCTCCCCGGCCCTAAACGCCTTTCCCTCCCGTCCCTCTCCCACAGACACAGCCAGCACCTCGTACGGCGGCAGAAGGGCGGAGGGGAGGTAGAGAGGGAGGCGAAGGGTGGAGGGGGTGGGGTGCTGACTGTGGCCGTTCTGGCGGGCCCAGCTCCACTGCAGCTCGCCGACGATAGGGGCGGTGGAGGGGAGGGAAAGGAGGAACGGATGAGAGGGAGGGATGACTAGACTGCCGTAACCACTGTAGACGTCGCCTGGGGTGAGAAGGACTTGGAGTGGGCGGGGAGTCGGCCCGACCAGCTGAAGCCCATTCTTCTTTTCCTCCTCAGAGAGCGTCAGCGTCGCCTCTGTGAGGGTGATGCACCCAGAGGATTCGTTTTTGAATTGGAAGGGAACCTCAATGCGTGTTTGAATGGAGGAGAGGCGGTGAGGGGGTTTGCCCTTCTCCTCCGCTAGCAAAGGGGTCCGGCGAAGGGTGTAACCCATCTGTGGTCGACCGTCCTCGCCGTATCGGAGGCGCTGCAGCTCGATTCCCTTCTCCACAAACACCGATGTCTCCCAGAGTAGCTTCTTCATTTGCCGCGAGGGGTCCTGGTAGGTGATGGTGGCCACCAACTTGTGCTCCCCACAGCCGCAGCTAAGAGGTACCTGCAGAGGAATACTGTACGTCGCCTTCCCCTCGAGGCGCTCCACCTCACGGCCCTCCACCTCTTCCTTTTCGACTGGAGTGCCATCACAGCGGTAGGAGGAGGGAGGGTAGCGAAGGTCCAGCGACACTTTCAAGGCGCTGAGGGGGTACGCCGCGGTGTTCTGTAGGACCAGTAGCGCCTGGAAAGACTCCCCTAGTAAATAGGAGGACAGGGTGGAAGGGAGGAGGACGTGAGGCGGAAGGACGGCGGGCTCGAGTCCTTTCCCCAGCACCTCATGCAGGATATCGCCCTCCTCTGTGAACTGTAAGGCCGACTCGCCTACTGTGCTGTTGCTATTTTTGAAAACGTTAATGTGTGAGGTGTTGTACTCGGGATGACGGAGAATGATGGCCTGCACAGAGAGCGGCTGTTGGAGCATCGGGGAAGATTTACTGTCAGGGAGGGATGTGTTGGATACAACACGGGCACCAGTGAGGCTATTATTCGTCGTATTATTGTTACTATTACTATTATTATTATTGTTATTGTTGCTGTTCACGCGAAGGGGAGACACTAAAGGGTGCTCGTGAGGAGCCACCACAATTTCACTACTATTTAGATTATTATTGCTATTATTATTATTATTATTATTTTGGCTCGGTAAGGAGGTACCTCGACTGACAGGAGTCCCTACGGTATAGTAGTTTACCGAGGCGGTGGGACGACCTGGAGAGCCACCATCAAAACTGCCTCCAGGTGAGGTGGAGGGTTTACCGACGGAAATCACTTTACCCTTATGGACCGGACTCGTCACCGTGTTGGAAGGAGGATTGGACATTACCGATGACGACGACAATACTAATACACTAAATTGAATGGTGTACTTTTGGGATTTTTTTTTTCTTAAGAAAGAAAGGGGGAAAAGATAATGTTAAGGCTGGAAATTTTCGTTGAATAGAGTGTGCATTTTCTTTTATTGATTTGAAATAGACACTATTTTTCTTTAAACAGAAAAACAAAAACAAATGCATTTCGATGCTATTGTACAGGACAGATAGTTTATTTCTTTGGGGGAGGCGGCGGTGGGGGAGGAGGCGGCATTGAAGAGGGGGGAGCAGGAGGACCTTTCACTGGTGGTTTACCCGTTGCCCTCCTCCCCCCTTCCCCACCACCACCACCACCACCACCCCTTCGTCCCCTCCCTCTACTCTCCCTTTCCTCCTCGCTACTGTCCTCCTCATTATCTTCGGTGATCTCTTTCCGCCGGTTCGCCAGTGTAGTGGAGAGGGTGGTCAGGCTGTCTGGAGGGCGGTTAGGGTCGGTCCATCCCTTGTCCCCTTGCGTCACTGTCGGCTGTAGCTGCTCCTTCTTTTTCTGCAGCTCGCTGAGCAGTTGGGCGGCGAAAGGACTGCTAGGAGTGGCGGTCTCTGGTTCTTCTATAGGGGGGACGTTGCCAGTGTCTTTCGTCTCCGTGTCCAACGGGCGGCCCATCATGATGGAGATGATGGACGGTTTCCCTCCCGCAGGTATAAAAGGCTTCTTCACTGTTGCCGCCGCTGTCGTGTCCTCGGAGGCGGTAGGAAGGGGCGGCGGAGGAAGCAGATCTGTGGTCGGGGGCGGTGGTGGCGGAGGAGGTGGCGGGCTGGTAGCCACAGGGAGGGCGGAGGGGTTCCCTTTCTTGGGCTGAGGGCTTCGACCTTTCGATCGTGTACGGCGACGGGGAAGCGAACTGACCTCGGAGGGGGGACGGCGGGAGCGATACTGGAAAGGCCCCAAGAACTGCGAGTACTCCTCCTCCCCCTGCCCCCCACCCTCCTCGCCTGGTGTGGGGTCCTGCGGGTCCCAGTCCACCTGCGCCACCTCCTCGAGTCCAGGGAGATTGGTCGGGAGGTCGTCGATAAAGTCAATGTGGTAGGATGGCGCCCCACGGTGGCTGGCATCGTCGGCCGGTCGTGTCCCTTGCGTGGTGGGCACAAAGGCGTACCCCTCCTCGAAGCGATCCGGGGTGCCTGGAAGATAGTGACTCACCTCCTCCTTGGCGGAGCTGGGAGGAGCGGGGTGGACCCGGACAGCAGGGGCGGTAGTGGCACGCAGCCCGTAGAGGAGACCCCCTTTGCTGGCTTTTTGGTTAAACTTGACCAGAGAGGAAACACTGTGAATATCGTCTATCGGGAGCGCCCCGAGGGCTTGTTCATTCAGCAGCGCATTACGCAGGGAGAAGGGATCTGCAGTGTAGCTGTGGGGTGCCCTGGAAAAGCCGTCGGGGCTTTGACTTGTCAGGTTCGGAGCCGTCTCTGCAGGGGTGGGTACCCGGAGGTCCAGCGACATGGACGAGAGGGGGTGGTGAGGGTGGGGAGGAGCGTAGTCGCGGTACAACTGCTGCAACGGCTCCCACCCCGTACGTCCCCTCTCCGCCGAGCGACGGGAGTCACGTGGACCGCTCTGCGCTGCCTCTGGTGGGCCGACTCGGCACATCGGCGGCAGATAACCCTCCGCCAGTCGACGGGCTACTTCCTCCTCGTCTACGCCTTCCGCTTCCATCTCCTTCATCACCCGTCGCTCCACCTTCCTAGAGTGCATTACGGGTGCCGGTCGCGGTCGCTTATCTGGGTCCGCCCCACCCCCCGCACTCTCGACAAAGTAGTCCATCTGATAGTCATTCAACGACGTCCCACCATTGTGTAGAAACCGATACTCCTCCTCCTCTTCACTATCGTAGAGGGAGGCGTCCTCTTTGGCCTCCTGGCCCTCCTCGATCCACCCCCGGGATAGCTTAGGGTCCGCAATAGACGGCTCCCACAGTCTCGACACAAGGGTGGAGCGGGCCTCCTTCTCCCCACCGTAGAGGAGTTCCGCCGCGGCCTCTTCTGGATAGTGCCGCATACTGACTAACACCACTGGTCTATTATTGGTGTCCACCGTCCTCCTTCGCACCTCCTCCGCACAGTGCAGTATCTTGGAAAGAACGCGGTCCGCTCTTCGTTCCTCTACTTCTAATTTTTTCTCGATACGGCGGAAGATAACCTCCGTCTTTTGTTGTAGCTCCATCAGGGCTAACAAGGCAGAGGCCAACCCGTTGATCCCGCCGTTGGTGTACGGCACTGGGACGGCGACGTGTTGGGCCGAGCTACTACTCGTCTGCATGACTAAAGGGAGGTGATAAAGGAACTAACTAAGAAGATGACAACAACAACATCATGCAAAAACGACGAGAGAAAGAGAAAAAGTGATACAATATAACTTCATTAGAATGTTGAAGCATTCAAAAAAAGAAAACAAAAAGCATGCTTTCCAAGAAGCTCAGACACATTAATTTGGTTTTTTGTTTAAAATATGAAAGGATGAAATAAATAAATCATGTTCATTTGAAATGACTTCAAACCTTACGCAAAGGCGTTCTTGGGGGTGATCTTACCCTTGGCCTTGATGACCTTGACGTGCAGACCACGGTCCTCGAGCTTGCCCTCATCGCGCAGAGTGGGGTACTCGGAGCGGAGGATGTTGGTGAAGCCCCAGTACTTGGAGGTCACGACGATCTGGCGACCGGGGAACTTCATGCGGGCACGGCGGAGGGCCTCGCGGGCCTGTTCAATGTAGGCGTCCTTGGTGCGGAGAGACAGAAGGATCTGACCAATGCGCACACGAGCGGCGACGCCCATGGGCTTACCGAAGGCACCACGCATACCAGTCTGGAGCCTATCGGCACCAGCGCAGGAAAGCATCTTGTTGATGCGGAGCACGTGGAAAGGGTGAGCGCGGATACGCATGTGGAACACATCCTTGTTGGCACGCTTGGTCATGTACTTGTTGGCCTGAATACGAGCCGCCTCGAGCGCCTCGGAGCAGATCTGCTCGAGCTCTCTGGAGACCACGTGGAGGCACAGAGGGAATTCATCAACGCCAGCGCGACGACGGCCAATATCGAAGTTACGAATCTTGGGGTCGGGGACACCACGGCAGAAACGAGACTTGGGGTAAGGCTTGTTCTTGCAGAAGCGGTAGCACTTGGAGGGACGACGGGCCATTTTACGTGTTTATATAAACGACAATAATTCACAAACTCCAAATAACTGGAGAGGTAAATGTAAAAACGAAAAGAAAAGAGAGAAAAGTAATTGAAATACGGATAGCACAGAATGGACCCTCTAAACATATGGGACATTTCTCAAAGTTTGGTAAACAAAAAAAAAAAAAGAGTGTAGTAAACACCGATAGAGATTTCTTTTGAGGGGAAATTTAAATAGAACTTTTTGGAGATTCTCCCATTTTAAGGAAAATCGCCTTTGTATCTTGATACACTGCCTCCTTATCGCGATTGGCATCAATCACGAAGCAGCGTCCTTCCTTCTTGTAGGCTTCTACAACGGGTTCACATTCTTCGACATTTACACGAAAACGACGACGAATAATCTCAGCGTTGTCATCATCACGTTTCTCACCGCTCTCCCCACGGCCGAGCAAACGTTTCTCCATGGTCTCCTCGGAGCATTGGTAGTATATAATACCAGTCGCCTTCGCTATACCTTCCTCAAACATGCGGGCCTGGTCAAACTTTCTCGGAAACCCGTCGATCACATATCCTTTAGGGTTGGGGTGTTCCTCGATGGTTTGCCGTAGAAGCGCCACTGTGATTTCACTGGGTACAATATTACCACTTTTAATGATTTCTCCAATCTTTTTGGCCACTTCACTGTTGCCCTCCTTTGCCGCCGCCCGGAGCAAATCCCCGGCGCTGAAGTGCGTGTAGCCAAAGTCCTCTACTAAACGGGCGCAGTTGGTCCCCTTCCCCGAGCCGGGTCCTCCCAACACAAAGAATACTTTAATGGAGTCTGACATTGCTTTGAAACCGATTCTACCACAAAAATAGGCTTACACTGTTGAGGAATATAAATAAGTAATAAAGATGTGTATGTATAAAAGAAGAAGAAGAAGAAAAAAGGATAAAGAAGAAGGGTAAGAGATCGAAGTACTTTGTCAAGTCCCAACATTTGTATTTTCCCTTAGCGCTCTCCTCATCACTCGACAAGCAAAAATACCGAATCATAAAGTACACGGAAGATACAAAAGGAAAAAAAAAAAGCGGGAATGTCGAGGGAGAAAAATAAAAAAAAATCTAATGTGGTGTAGTAATGATAAAATAACAAGTTTCCCACATAAAGGATACAGAAGATATTACAAAAAGTTTAACGTGAGTGGGAGCCTTTCTCCTCTCTCGGCTACCCTCTAAATGTTCTACCATTACGTTTCAGCAACAGTTGTCCCGGCAGACGGTAGCGTGGATCCACCTCTAGGTCTAACAGTGTCTCCTGCGCCGTCGTGCCTACAGCCGCCCGAATAGCATACTGACGGTCCCATTCCCTTCCCTTGGAGACGACTCGTTCACTCTCGTTGAAGACCCGCTCTGGGATGGTGGACACTTCATCGGGAAACGGGTGAACTAAAAGGGCAACCTCATCCTCGTACACGTCGTCGTAGTATCCAGCGAGCTCCCCCTGTCCGGCGGGCTGCAACTCAATAGGAGAGCTGACGTGACCATCGTCTCGAACCACCCACACAGGCGAGCCAGTACCACTTACGGCCTCCTTTGTCGTACGGAGGGCGTCAGCGAGGGGCTCCACACCCGCCACGAAGTGATTATAAAGTGCGTCTTGGGTTTCATAGAGGGAGAGGAGGCGACGCTCCCAGGCTTCTTCGATGGCGTCGGTTGTGATAAAGTTATAGTCGTACCCCGCGTCCTGGGGGGTGGAACAGTACTTGGTAACGAGAGTAGGTGTCATCACGGAGGGGTTTCCTTGGGCTAATTCTTCGAGAAACTGCCTTCGACTGTGTTGTCTATACTGACTATTGTAGAACAGACTACCCGTAGGAGGAGGCTGGGTCTGCCTCACTGCCGGTCCTTGGGGTAGGATGCAAGGATGGCGGTGCCGCTCCGCCTGCATCACCTCCCTCGCAAAAGACGAAGGAAGTGTGTAGTTCCCTTTGACCCGTGGTTGGTAGGACCACTTGGGTCGTGTGGGTTTGACTTTACTGATCGTACCATTCGATCCTAACCCCTGTGCTGGATGGGAGTACTGTTCCAGCCTTGAGGCCCTTTCCTGTGCTATTTTTTCATACGCCTCCACTCTTTGGGGGGACGGTGGGGGCTTATAATTTCGTTTATAACGGGATTGAATCGACTTTTCCCTAGCCTCGGTGAACACCTTTAGTGTTGAAGCATTGTTAGACTCCGCCTCTTCTTCTTTTTTCTTTTCCGTCGTGGTTTTCTCGGCTTCCGAAGAAGAGGTGTTGGACGGCTTTCCGCGAAGGGAGGAGGTAGTGGGCCTGGGCTTCGAGGATCGCGGTTTTCTCGGTGCACTGGGACGTAAAATGGCGTGATTTTTTTCTTCCTTTACCGACTCTGCGACGGCGGAATTGTCCTTCTCTGGACCCTTTTCCTTCTTCTCGGCACCTGAAATGGGATCGGTGTTCTTTTTCTTGGCTGCCTTCCACCAGGTATTTCGAACCACCCCTTTGACGCCAGGGTAATGTCGTATCGTGGGAGTGAAGTTGTACTTTTCCTCCCAGGAACACGTAGGAGGGGCACTAGAGCGGCGGTACATGTGGCACTTTCAATTCCGTATACAGCTAATTCTGACGTAGAACTGAGAAGAAAAGAGAGTGAGAAAGGGGAAAATACAGTTAAAAACAACAACAACAGCATTTGGTTTCCATAATATTTTGTTTTCTCCTGTTCGCTCAAGACCAACATGTCTTGAACTCAAAATTAATAATTGAAAACAAATCTAATCAAAAAATCTAATAACATATATATCTAAAGGTCTAGTAAAATGTACACGAGGAAATGGGGGTGGGTTTTAGTGAATAAAATAGTACCAATAACAGTTCCGTAGTGGTAAAGTAATGTGTCACTGCACACAAGAACTTGGCCCCCCTTCTCTTCCTTCCGCTTGTAGGGTTTATTTATAATAGTGATAGTGTGAGATGGATACGGCGGGGGCGCAGAGTAGAGAACCGCATCCATGCTTTAAGGCCGTAGTGTCTATCTTCTCCATTGGGGTACTCCCGCTACACAAGAGGCAGCCGGGGAGTCCACAGGTTCCCTCCCCATTGACAAAAGAGTGAAGGAGTCGGTCTAGCACTGCATCCACCGTCTTGCGGTCCGCACTGGCAATCTCCTCGTACGAGGGAGGGGGTGTGGTGGTGGGGGGTGGCGGCTGGGGGTCGAAGGGAAGAGAAAAGGAGCCCACACCTCCCGGGTACTGGGGTGGACTGCCGCTGGGCCTAGGAGAGGGTGGTTCGACCAACGTGTCCCCACAGTACCCACAATAGTGAAGGGACTCTCCGTTGGGGGGCTTGACGTGGTCGCTGGTACAGGTCAGAGAAGAGGTGGTAAGGAGGGAGGTGACCCTCACCCCACAGGAGGGGCAGAACGAGAGGCCCAATCCTTGACAGCGCTGGTGATTCAAGGGACAGGGAGTGGCCAGAGAGGGAGGGGGCGTGGCGGGGAAGGGGGTGGAGGAGAAGAGAGAGGCCCTTTCCCCTGGCAGTGGCAGCGGCGGCGGCGGTGGAGGGGTGTGATCGATTCTATTCGGTGTGTTCAGTGGACTGTAGGACGGCACCTCGGGAGTGGGAGGTGGAGAGTGGGGAGATGGCGTCCATGTGGGGGGTGCGGTACTATCGGGAGGAGTCCATGTCGTATTCCAATGATAGGGGGGAGCGGCTGGGATGGTAGTGGGATAACCAGCACTGTGTTGATCGTAGCTGGGAGAATACGGGGTGAAGGGCGGTGGAGGGAGAGGGGTGGAGACGGCGGTTGGCGCGGCACATTCCCCTGGAAACACCAGCCCAATGGTCCCTGGGGACTGCAAGGGACTAATTCTCCGCTCACACGGCGGGATCAGCGTAAACGGCGTCACCCCAGTGGGACGAATAATTTGGTCCTCCGATGTTAATTCCACCCCACTGTCTTTATGAATAGGGCCTCCGTCTCCCCCGCCCCTTTCCACACCGAGGGACCGGTTGAAGTCCTGTGCTCGGAGTTCCTGGAGGCGTCTATTGGAGCGAATGGCGGCCTCATTTTCTTTCTTCCTGTGTAGTGCCGTGGAGTGGGACCGACTACCTTTCACGGCGGTTGGTTTCATCTTTTTGACGTGTGGGAGAGGTGGCATACAATCGCAAGGGGTTTCTCTTCCAACGTACACTGCCGTGCCGTCCACGTTTATGTGTTTCTCGACTACCCCATGGACGGCTCTTTTGCAGAACCACGGCCTTTCCATTCTGATTGGTCCCCCCTCTTCTTTTTTTCTTTACCTTTTTTTTTCTTTGAAGAATAAAACAAAGGAAAAAGAGTATCGGAGTACCGAAATTAGGCAAGTGAAATCATAACAATAGGATAGATCCCATAGGAAAGTGACTTGACTTGGTGTTTAGAATATGAAATTCAATCTATGCGTTACTTTGGCAATTTATAAAGGATTGGCCATACGAGCCCATTCAGTAAAGGTTCCATTTCGCAGGCACGATGGCTATCTAGAATAAGCGAGCAGAGATGTCGGACATCGTCTAAATTAAAAATGAACAGTTTGGTGTGCTTTTTCTGGTTTACTGACACATAGTCCATTTCATTTTGAAATGGAAAGAGAGAGGAGACTGTCGCCACGTATAACTCTTTATCCTCCGCGTGTGGGCAATATTGATAGATACCCCACGTTTTTTTGAGCATTCTTTTACCATACGAGTCAATTTCAGAGACATGGGGTAATTTTTTCTTTTTGTGAGATCGCTTTGTGTGGGGTGAGCGATAGCTCGTCAGGTTGTGCTTTTTGAGCAGAGCCCTCATCGTCGACCCCTCCATGTGACAGCGGAGGAGAGGGCTCAGTAAAGCGTACTCCACACTGTTCCTCATCATGGCCTCCACCACAAACAGATCCTCCTCCGCCGGAGGACACTCCCACCGCTGTAGAGAGCGAGAGTAGACCGGTCGACGACGCCACACTATATCCCCCTGTTTCAGCGCGAACCGGTAATCCCCATTGTACCGCTGCCACAAAGGCGGGTGCGGCTGCGGAGAAAGAAGTCGGCCTTCCTTGTCATAGTACTGCCAGTAGCGTTGGTTCAGCACCTCGGCGTCCTGGTACGGGACCATAAACCCGTTGGTCACCACTTGCCTCTCCAGCTTAGCATCGTAGTCCTCCCCGTAACTCCACGCAAGGAGTTGTTCCCCAACTTCAATATCAGAGGTGGTGATAAAAAAGGGAATAGTAACATTGTGACTCTGTGCTTCCAATGTTTTGGTTACCTTTCGCCTCGCTGAACGACGCGTCGTCGTCGAAGTGTGCAGTGTATTGGACTCGTTGGTGTCGTTTTTGAACAAGTCATCCTTCACAGTGAGCATGACCGAGCACAGCTCCACATTGCCGTATCGCCGTAAATTGTACCGGTGGTTAATATACCTCGATAGTCCTTGGCCGAAACAAACCGCCTGACTCCCCAGACCCAGTGCATAGGTGTCATCCCGTACCAAGGCGTGCTCCTCCGACTCCTCGAGGGGCTGAAGGTCGTTGTCTGCTTTTGCGAGTAGTTGTACTCTTTTGGTAGTGATGGATGGCCCTGCGTAGATAAAGCACGTGGCATAGGGGATGGGGTACCGGGCGGTCACGCCGAGATCGGTCGCCCCCAACTCGGGGGTAGTGCCGAGATGAACCAGAGTAAAGGGGAAGGATGCCTCGGCGGTGGGGGACACGTGCCGGTCCCCAATACCGTGAAAGTAAGGCAAATCCTTCGGCCAACACTCAAACCGTCGATACCCATCATAAATGTCTCCCTGGACGGATTGATCCCCATCCTTTACGGTGTCCACTAAGCGGCCGTAATACTGACGGTACCACCGCGCCTCGTCGAGACAGCGGTAATACGACTCTAAAGACACCACAATTTCTGCCTCGCTTTCTATTCGAGTGGAGCCCAGTACAACAATGAGAGAGGCATACGGGAAGGACGGGATCGCCTCATTACAGGTGGGAGTGGGTGACTTTAGTCCATAATGCAGCACCACACAGCGCGCATTAGGGGTCATTGCCTCTTTTTCATAACGGTGGGTTCTGGAAGTCTGGAGCGGTGTTCCCTCCAACACCCCAGCCCGCTCCATCAAATTCACAAAGAACGCATCCCCTTCTACGGAGAGCACGGAGTGACGAAGAAACGTCCGAGTGGCCTTTATGAAGGGGGTGCCTTTCAGCTTTACGCGGACCACTCCAATCATTGAGCTAGCACGAGAGGAACGGTAGAACCTAAACGCCTCCTCCTCTGAACACCCCAAGTAGGACCGCAGAAAGTGACAGTACCGTTTAGTATGGAAGGCGACAAGGGTGCCGGACCGAGGCAGCGCCCCAGCCATTGGGACCGACTGAGGAAAGCGTTTCACATAGTCTTCCCAGAAGGCTGAATCATCAGAGGGCTCCTCGTGATCGGAGAGGGAAGTACTTTCACGTGGAAGGGGAGACTGCTCCACGAATTCAAGAGCAGCACCATCGGATATGGTGGCTGCTTTTTGAGAGCCAAGTACGTGCCGACTGCGATCTTCTCCACGACTAGTATACAGAAAACATTCTTGATCGGTCTCTACAAAGTCCAAATCGAGTTGACAGTTTGATTCCTCTACCAAGCCTTCTTCCGTTCGATCTCTTTTACGACTCATCAACGTACATTTATTCTACCTAGCGAAAAAAAAAAGTGTCACACAGAGACAACAACAACGAAAAAAAAGATGGAGAAAGAGTGAATTATAGTATAGTAGGAAAGGGGTAAAGAAGTATGGAGCAAACTATACATATATATTTTTAAAAGCACAAAACCCCCACACCAGTCTAGGCGCTTACCAAGCTCTATTTTATATTGTTCGGCGCAGCATTTAATTATCCAAGAACCAATCATCGTCCTTTTCCTTTTCCTTTTCCTTTTCTTTTCCCCCTTCGGTGGGCTTCAGTGGCACTTTTCCGAGTCCTCTCCCTACTCTCTGGGACCTATCCAAGTCTAGTGGTACACCAGAGGCCGCCTGAAGCGCTTCAATCTCTTTCTGCATTTGATAGCGTTTAATGTCAGACTTGGAGTACTTTTCAGGATCCAGTTTTTGCTTCACAAACTCTTCCTTGAGGTACTCCAGGTACTGTTCAATGGCTTCATCAGGCTTCGGGGGACGGACACGTAGGTGCAGCTTGTTGAGAACATTCACCATTGCCTTACAACGAGCAGAAACAGCATCACCGCTGGTTAGCTTCTCTTCCACCTCCAACTTTGCCTTCTTTAGTTCAGGTTCTTCATCACTCTCCTCATCCTCGTCTTCCTCGTCGTCGTCATCGTCGTCTTCCTCATCGTCGTCATCATCCTCTTCTTCATCTTCTTCGCTGTCGGACTCACTTTCCTCGTCGTCACTTTCACTTTCCGATTCTTTTCCCTTATTTTGCTTTTCTTCGAGCAAACGTGTGAGGTTCGTAGCGATGAAAGTGGCGTGAGAGTTGACGAATTCTTCAGAGTAGGTGTCCTTATGTTTGGTTTTCAGCAGCTGCTGTACCACAGGGGTACTGACCGTCTTTCCCTCCGGAAGCCGTGAGACTAGAGTGGAAAGAAAGTCGACCAAATTTTTCTCCAAATCACTATCCGACATATTTACCGTGTTTTTTTATTATTATTTTGAACTTCAAAAAAAAAAAAAAAAGGGGGGGGGCGGAAAGTAGTGTAGTAGAAGAACAAAATGAAAAAGTCAAATAAACGTTAACACTATTCCTAATAATACCGTTGAAAAACGATACATTGCAAACATGGTTCCATAAGTGGAAACAACAAAACAAGGCGTCGATAAATGGAGGGTTTATTTAAAAAGGTCATCCATTACACTGTTGACATTAGGCGAAGAAGGAGTATTTTCTATTGGAATCTGCACCGAACTTTCGTTCAAGACTTCACCTTCTGGGGGAGCAGTAGAAGGCTGCGGCATGACGCTTTGGGGTTCGGTGGTTTCTTCGGAGGTCCTCTCTTGTAGTTCCTGCAGGCGTTGAAGAAGCACTTTTGGTAGCAGATCCTTTCGGGTGATAATACCCTTCGCCTCTTCGCCGTCTACCACGACCAAGTGGCGCAGGCCCATCATCCGGAAGGTGTGGTAGGCCATTTTTAGATTAAAAAAGAGGGGCACACACCAAGGACTTCGATTCACGATCAGTGATAAATCTACTACAGGAGGAAGAGAGGGGGTGGAGTCCGACTCTGCGTTGGTTCCCGTGCCTGGTATGTGGGTTTGGATCCAGCTATACCGGTCCTCAGCGAGGAGAAAGAGGGATGCTTTGTGCTTTATCCAGTCATTCCAGGTAAGCGAATGCACCAGGTTCGGGGCGGTGGAGTCCTCCTCCCGGTTGCTGGTGGCACTCTGGCGAAGTTGTGGCAAGGTAAGGTACACCTGTAGGTCCTCTCGTGTGACGAGTCCTATGAATTTAGACGGCTTCATTTCGTGCTGGTGGTTCGCACCGTCAAACACTGGGAAAGCGTTATGCGTGGTCTCTCTCATTGCACTCAAAATAACTTCCGTTCTCTCCCGACAGCAAAACGAAATCAACGGGGACGACATCACATCCGCCGCCGTGAGCTGCTCCAACTCTGGGTGCGTCAGCTGAGCCCCCAGGTACGGCACACAGTCCATGTGAAGCATGTGGTGGTACAGCGGCTCCGAGAGCCAGTCCGCCACCGTCTTGGACATCACAATCGCTACCATGACAGGGAGTAGGTAGTGCAGCTCGGAGGACAGCTCCACCATAATGACACAGATGGACATGGTCATTCTCGAGGTACCAGCGAGAAAGGCACCCGCGCCAATCAAGGCGAATACACCAGGATCCATCCACGCGTCCGTCCTCCAGTACCCGCGCTCCTCCCCTACGTTGGAGACACCCGCATACCACAGACACAGTCCGTACATGCGGCCAAATATGGCCCCAATCACTAAACTAGGAACGACGAGCCCACCAGAAACCGCCGTACCGCTGCAAAAACAGGCAAACATAAAGTACAGGACGAAGTAGAGGGTAAGATAGTAAATAGGAAACTCTCCAATGGTTTGTCGGGTGAACAAGTGACGGATCACATTCTTACCCGTCGCTAGACCTAAAGACCCAAAGGGGGAGTATGTATCGGACGAGGAACAGGTGCCATTGAAGAGCCGAGAGGGGTCCTCGGTGCCCCAGACCAGAATCGTTTCATTTACCTCTCCCAACGTTTTTATAGACCGACAGTCGGAGAAAAGGGTAACCGAGTAGGTAATAGCGGTGAAGACCGCCGCGAGGAGAATGGGCTCTATAAAGCGGCGCATCGGAAACGGCTTCAGTTTCTCACGCCTCCATTTGGTGAGTATAAGATTGACTTTAGTGAAAAAGGCCGCCAGTGCTCCCAAGAGCGCCCCCAACACCAACGACGGGATAATAGACACCAGATGGAGCGGTATGGTGAGATTAACTTCAAATAACACCGATGCCGCGTTTGAAACCCATCCCAAAAGCCGTTTATCCTCCACGACGCTGTTAATCATGGTGGTAACCGTAAATCCCACCATCGTCGCTAGGAAGATCTGTCCACTAGAGGCTACCTCCCAGAAACTACTCACCTCCTCCATCACAAAAAGCAGACCCCCGATCGGAGCCCCAAAAGCCGCGCTAACCCCACAGGCCGCACCGGCCGTAATAAAATCCCGTCGGTCCTTGTTGTTTCGAAACGCTTGGAACCAGCCCGTCTGAAACCCGAGCGTACGACTCCTGCCTTGGGTCACCCCAGCGCCGGTGATTCCACCGAGGTGAATCAAAGGGGCCTCCAAACCGACCGGCATCCCACTCGCCACCGCGAAAATACACGAAATCGCCTTCGCGATAAAAGTCTTTAAACTCAACGCCCGACGGAGATGTACCCCATTGAGATAGGCCATAATGTCTGGGATACCACCCCCCGAGGCGGCCGGTTCGAAAAACACCACCACAGCGGCAGCGACCGCAGAAAGAGCGGCCGCAATGGAGACCCAAAACAAGAGCCCCCCTAAATAACCTACTATTCGGAGCGGCGCCACCTGAATGATAGTCAACAACGTCTTTTCCCTAAAGTGCTCTAAGATCTCCACGCCATAGGAGACGATAGTGACGACTACACCCACGGAGAGAGCGATGAGGACGTGCAAGAGCCACCGTATCGCTGTATTGCGCTCCTCCTCGTCGTGTACCACCGCCAGTTGATTGAGATGTGCCGTAATTTCCTCGCCATTGGGTATGAAGGAGTTGTTATTCAAAGAGGACAGTTCGTCGGCACGAGTGCGAGACTCGAGGCGCGTTTGCTGAAACTCTAACCGTCTACGATGGTGTTGTCTCAGGTGCTGAATGTAAATAGTAGAGTAGGACTTGTAATAGTCCAGACTCTCATAAGAGGACTGGCGTTCTACCTCCCTCGAGCTAAGACCTTCAGAGTGGGTAAGGTGAGGGGTGGCCGTTTGCTTCAACTCCTGCCAAAACCACTTCCACCACTCTCTACCTAGAAACCCACTTTCAAAAATAGGTTCGCTATCCATTACTCTTGACGCAAGAGAGAGAGAGATGGAAAGAGGTTGAAAACAAAAATAATAATAATAATAATAATAAAACACGTTTTTCTCTCCACGATTAGGGTGAAAACAAAACAAAAAAAAAAACAAAACAATTCCTTCTTTTTCTTTTGTAACGGTTAATCGGATTTAGAGATCAAGATGATAATAAACAATAATAGTAATATATCGTCACAGACGTTGGCGTTTTGACTTACGTGCCAGGTATCGGTCCACCGCGTACTTACCTCCTACATTATCCAAGCGGTCGTAGGTGTCCTCTATAAGTGCTCGCTTCACCGCACTTCTCTTGGGGAAGAACGGACGCTGTTTGGTACCCTCCTTGACTTGCTGAAGTTCCTTCTTTAGCATATTTTTCTTCACCGTCTCCTTTCGAGAGAGAATGCTCTTATCCTTGGTCCTTGAGGTGTACAGCTGGGACTCCCTCTGTAGTGTCGCCAACTCTTCATAAATAGCCGCCGGTGGGGTGCGCTTCAGGGCGATGAGGTCGTCTCTGTGGTCCTCAAACACGTCTTCCTCCAAGTCGGACAAGTCGTATTCCTCAAACTCTTCCTCTGTGATTTCCCTCTTCTTCAACGCCTCCTCTAGCTCAATACGCCGAATAATGCACCGTAGTTGCTGAATGCGCGCCTTCCGCCTCTCCTGTTCCTCCTCTTGCATCTCGCGCAGGAACTTATAGTTGGATTCAAACTGGCTCTGTACCACACTGCCATGAAGTGGATCGAAGCGTGGATCCTTTCGCTTTGATCTTTTGGTGACTTCGGGTAGACTGGCCTTCTTGGGCTTCACTCGGGCACTACGGACTGGAGGAGGGCCGTCGTCGTCACTCATGATGGGTATCTAACTGTATAAAAGGCTATTTTTAAGTTGCCTATATCCTTTTTTTTTTTTTTATATATAACCTTCAGTCAGTTCAACAGCGTAGGGAAAAAAAAGAACTCGTTGCAGTTATTTGTGGCTTACATTTTTCTCTTTTGGTACACGAATGGAAATAAAGCATCACAGAAAAAAAAAAAACACCTCAATACTGTAGAGACTTACTAAATCCTCTGCCAAGAAAAAAAAATGGCGTTTTTTTTTTTTACTGTAAATAATGATTCTCTATTTTACTTCATATCCGATAAGGAATTCGAAGCTCCCATCCCTGATTAAACTGACGACGCAGTTGACTTTCCTTACTGGGCTCCACGTAGTCCTCTCCACTGTCGTCCGCTCTCGTCAGCCCTCCTCACGGACCGGCGGCGGGGGCTTCTGACCCTGGAACCCGCCTTGGGGATAGTTCTTGGAAGGGGTGGTGGAGGCGCTCCGGGGGAACCAACATGGCAGCGGCAGCGGAGGGGAGGCGAGGTGTTTCACTAAGATTGGCGCTTCCTTCTGCCTTCGTCGCTCCAGGGGCGGTCTGAGCTGGAGGTGGTACGCTGGTGGGCTTGCTATCCCCTGCTACGGATTTCTTCACATCCTGTCCTAATCCAGAAAGTTTGGTTCCAATATTCTGGAACACCCCACCAGCCCCTATCCCATGTTGGGTCTCTTCTTCCCTCTGCAGCTCCGTCTCGTTAAACTGCTCCTTTTCCTTTTCAATGCGCTGCGTCTCCTCTGGGTCATCGTACTCGGGGAAGGTGGTAAAGAAAGTGAGCACGAACATCGCGAGGCCCAACGCGATCGCCAACGCCCCCGCGACATACATCACTGGGTGATACCCCAATGAGAGTAGTCCAAAAAAGATATAAAATAGACCTCTAAAGCGATAAACGGTAAGCGCATAAAAGAAACGCATCCACTTATACACTATTTTACGGCACCACCCAAACTGTCTTAGTTCCGCGGACAGAGAGAGCAGGGAGAATATTAAACAGTAAATATCTTGAAGCACAATATGGGGCTTCACAATAATTTTAGTGAGACTGACGATAACACCCGCGAAGATGAGTACGGCGATGACAAAGGAAACCAACAAGAATAGTTTTGGAGCGTGTCTTACAAAGAAGTTGGAAGAAATATCTCTTCTCGCCGGTGGGGCGCTTTGGGTATACCCTTGATCCATTTTTCTCTTTTATTAACGTGTGTTGTGATTCCTATTTTAAAAGGGGGAAAAAAAATAATGTGTTTGGGGTGGAAAGGGTGAGGAAAAGAAACAGTATATATAAAGGAAGCAGCGGTAGTTTGACGAGTACAACTACACTTACCAACATCAGGACATTAAATTGGGTACAGAAACACACTTTACAACTTTCTGTTCCTTCAATTAAATATAAGTAATAAGCTTTAGATATATATATATATATATAACTATAAAAATATCGGTAATAATGTAACTATGGGTAAGCTACGCAGTGGCTAACTGGGGTGCGGGTTTCTCAGTTACGGTCTTTTTGTTCTTTTTGTTCTTCTTTTCATTCTCCAACTCCTCGACGAGCTCCGCACGAACCTTTTGCATAAAGACTTGCATTTCCTGCGCCACCTGTTTGCTGTCTTGGGTGGCGAAATCGATAGGGTAGGCTCCACAGCGGATCCTGATATCTGACGGGTAGCCTCCGCAGACGCATTGAGGGGGCCATGTTTTCTCATTTCCGACCGACACAACATAGTACAAAGGCATCTTGTGCTCAAAGATGGTCGCAAAGGTGCCAAAGCGAAATGGTTTTAGTGTCTCGGGGTTCTTGTTGACGGCACCCTCAGGGAAGATGGCGAGATTGCCTCCTTTTTCAATATGTTCATTCACCAGTACCTGCACCTCTGCCTGCTTGTCTTTGTCCACCTGGAAGTTTCCATCCTCGTCCGACTTGAAGTACACGGGGAAGTGTCCGACGCGGTCGAAGCAGCCGCCGAAGATAGGAATCTGGCGCAGGGAGGCCTTCATCAGCGTCCTGGTCTCGACCAGGAAGTGAAGCGGCATAACTTGAATCAGCATAAACACATCCCAGAAGGAGGTGTGGTTAAGCGCATAAGCGTTTCCACTGCGAGTGATGTCCTTCCAACCTTTAATCTGCTCTCCCTTTTCGTTCTTGTCAAATTTTATAACCGTCTTAATTTGAGGGTTCAAGAAGCTGACCAGCTTAAAGGCACTTGACATCACAGCAATGCATATGCGTTGCACTACACGGCGGGGGACGCCGAGGTAGCGGATAGGGTCAATGAAATAAAGTAAAGCACTCGCCGGGAACACTGTAGTAAGTACGGTAAGAAAGAACCATCCACGCATCACACAGTTAGGGAGCAGCCTTAGGGAAAGTAGGCCGTAACCAGTACCGCACGCCAGTGCTAACATTGCGCTTCTCTGGCACTTGACATTGTTTAATAAAGGAGCGAGATTCACACTATTCATTTTTTTTTTCCTTTCGATATTCCTGTTAGTAATGGAGAAGCAATTAAAAAAAAAAAATGGCGTCGAAGTATCAGTACAAGAACTGAAAGAGAAGAGTACAGAAAAAAAAAAAAGAAAAAGAAACAGCTGAAGGGATACGTGAAATGTTTTAGTTAGTTGTGTCATTTGAGGACCTTTCTTTCGGTTCTTTCTTCACACTGAAGAGATCACTGCTAAAGATCCACAACCGCTCTAGAAAGGTCATCCTCGGACAGCCATTGCTTGAACTCCTTTAGTCTTTCAAGGCGCTGTTCCAGTGAATCGCAGATTAATGAAAGCTGCTCATCGGTAGACTCTGGGGTACGGAGAAGGTCCACCCCTTCCCTCTGGCGGTCCATCACGGTCGGTACCGTTTGCAATAGGTCCTCCTTCTTCTCTAGCGCTCTCCGCGAGGTCATTGGGGTGCAGTGCTGTTGACCGGTGGGGAGGGGTACAGGGGTCTGTACACTAGAGGACTCCCCAGCAGTGGCAGTGGCTGTAGAGTCCGTGGTTGGGGTGGCAACCGCCCTCAGTACTTGACACCACTGTTCCAGAGAAGCTTCCTCCGTGGGGGGAGAGAAGCGCACCTGAAGTGATACACTACCATCCGTGAACACCTCCATTCCTATAGTATCTCCCTCTGCACGAATTTTCGAAATTTTCTCCACTAGTAAACGGTTAGAAGTATCCGCCCCTCTTTGGTCGGATAAAACTAGTAGACCTCGTCGGTTAGAAATAAGGACAGACCCAATGAATTGGTAGGACAGTCCTATTTCATTGGTGATGTACATCTCTACCCCACTTTTTAGAGATTCTAGAACATGATTATGGGCTATGTAGTCTGTTAAAGAATAATGACTAGTCGGAGAAGTGGTCATTTTTATTTATTTATTTATTTATTTTCTATTTCTGTGACTTTTAAATGTTGAAGAGGGGAAAAGATAAAGGGAAGGAAATTAATAGATTTTGGTTTTGCTTGACGCAGACAGTAAATAAGTGCACCAACAACAATCAAAGGAAAAAAAAAAAACAGCAACAACTACCTGTACCCATTTTAAGGCTAATAATAAGTTAGTTGTGTGAGTATGTATGTGTGAGGATGAACTGTAAAGGTACTTTTTTTCTTTCTGCTACTCCTTTGTACGTGTGTTTCCTCACTGAGGAAAAGAACCCATAGTAGATAGAAACTCTTCGTTCACATAAGGTAAAATATTATACAGTAAAACGAGTTTCTCCTTAATAAGAGGGTAGAAATAGGGGGAACTGGAATCGGAAACCACCGCAGCCGTACTCCAGACATCGGTCGAGCTATAGGTAATAATGTCGGCAAATCGGTTCTGTTCTAGCATGAAGCGCATGGCAATCCCAAGTTCCTCGGGAGTCGCATTCTTCTTTACGTTTCTTATCTCTTCTTCGGTTAAAGCTTGAATATCCCCTACTGTTACTCTTCGGAGTTTTTCCTGTAAATTACTCTGCTCATCCGAATTCATCACTAACTTTTAGTGCGGAAGTAAAGCCTGTTTATTTTTATTTTTTAGTAAAGCAAAAAAAAAAAAAAATAGTGGAAAACAGGAGAGAAGAGAAAAAAAAAAAGGAATAAGAAAATTGGGTTAAAAGATGATATAGGTAACCGCAATCCGAGTCTAACATTATCACTTTGTTTTTATTCCATTTTTACTTTTTTTTCGTGTGTTAGTTTGAATTAAGCACAACTCCGGTTATTGGTCGGAATCACTTTCTTCGTCTTCCTCCGAGTCCACACTATACCATTCCCTCTCCTCGTCGTCGTCGTCTTCGTCTTCCTCCACCTCATCGTCACTGGTGTGGTGGAGCAGACCAATAATTCGATTGTGCAACTCTCTTTCCTCCTCTTCCCGTTCCATTTCTCTTAACAAATCCTCGGGGACAGCGGTGGGCTCTCCTTTGGTAAAGTCTTGTGGGTTCAGACTCTCTCGCAGGACAGTAGCCTCTGTGAGTTTTACGACAAAAGAAATACTCTTACCAGACGCCTTGTGGTAGGCACTTAGACCACCATCCATAACGTTTCGTAACAACTGTTGAACTTCCTTCGGCTTCCAAATATCGGAGTGAATCTTTACAAATAGTGTGGCCGACGTCATGGTGTAGACGTTTGGGTCCTCCTCACGTCTTCGGTACTCTAAATTATCCTGAATGTAGTCGGAGGCCTCTTCCACTTCTTTCCAGTATGGATCCTTCGGGGGGTCCTCCGATACCCGTATCACCTCCTTCACCAGCAGTGACGCACACAATGGAAAACGAATAATAGCATCGGAGAGCAATTCAACAGAACTAGGCAGAGATGTCAACACCCCCTTCTGTTCTTCGGTCAATCTTTTTAGTATTTTGGAGGGTTCCTTATCTCCCAACTCTTGTTCTCGCTCCATGAAGAACTTTGCCATAGCAACGCTAAAGTAAAAACTCGGTAGATCCCGAAGATACTGTTCCACCTCACGGCTGGACCAAGACGTTTCTTTGTCTTCAGTCTCCTCCATTGTCTCTGCCTTTCGACAGCCGTCATACACCTCCAGCAGCCACATCCACTGCTTGGAGCGCAATGCGGTGTAGGCGAGGTAGACGCAGGCCCCACAAGGATCGGTGGGGTCAAAAGAGAGTAACAGACGGCTCATCTCAAACGCCGACCGCATACAACCACGTTGTAGCGCCACATCAATCCCCATTTGCAACGTGAGTAGCAACGGCTCCGCCTCCCACAGGACTCGCTGTCGCCATGTCGCGGAGAGGTTCACGCTGAATAATAAGCAGCCGATGTGGTAGAGGGCGACATCGATCAGCTCTTGCCCATACTTCTTTTGTCCAACCGTAAAGAAGGAGGCGGCGGTGGTCAGGAGCGGAGGAACACAGTATATCCCCCAGCGAGCGAGATGTGCGATGAGCTGTGACATGTCCTGAAGACCATCGACAAGGGTGTTAAATGCGTCCACGTGCCGCTGATACGACCCCGACGAGGTATCCAGATGGTAGACGAGTGGATTACTGTGTACCGCACCTTTAAAATGTCTACCCTTCCAAGGGGGAGGTGGGTCTAGGACTTTCAAACTGACTCCCAGGGAGTTATAAGGGGGCCACCCGTGTCGATTGGGGGTAGCCAGATGATTTTTACGGAAGCGAATATTCCCACGATGGGGTGGAAACAGTGAGTCCTGGGTATTCTCTACAGTCGCGGATCCGAACATTCTAGTTCTCTCTTCCTGCATATCCAAATGGTTGATGTCACACTTCAATAAAAGGGAGAGTAAATCCAGTGTCTCACCACCGCTGTCATTTATTTCACCATTAGCCTTTAGGGCCTCCTCTAGCAGTGCGTTCTCTTCCTCCTCCAACTCCTTTTTCTTCTCCTCTCTTCTTTTTTTTCGCTTCCGTCTATTCTCTTCCGCTTTAGCAGCACGTCTCTCATTTTCCTTTTCAATCTCCTCGGCTGACGGTTTAGGCCTTGGTTCCCCAGTGCCCTCTTCCACCACCACCTTTGGGGCATCCTTCTTTGGAACCTCCACCTTGTTTGTCGTACGACCTACCTCCGCCTCCTCCTCTAGTGAGACGGTTTGCTTGTTTGTTTTTTTCCTTTTACCTGTGGGCTTCATTGTACTTGGAACCTCCTCCGTGCATTCCTCCTCCGCAGCGGAAGAGGAGTTCACAAGTCGCTGAAGTCGCTTGATTTGTCTACTGGACATGACAGATTCCCACTGCACGTATATATATATATATAAACAAAAGAAAAAGAAAAGAGAGAAAAAAAAAAAAGGAATTTAGAAGAAAAAATGCATAGGGGGTACCACATCCTATACAAGGACAGTCCACGAACCCGTAGGGAAAGGGGAAGAGTAGGAGAAGTAATGGAAGGTTGGTGGTTCTAACATCTAACTATAATCATCAGAATAGTATTTAAGGAAAAAATAAACTAAAAATCTAGCAAAAAAAAAAAACATGATTTATCGAAATAATAATAATAATATATCTATGTGTAAGTGTAGCTGCTTCTTAAGACAGCATCGGAGGACGGGCGGGGGAAACACTCCCGTCCACTGCACCCTCCCTTGGGTTCGACGGGGACAGTCCATTGCGGGAGGAGTGGAATAAAGGCGATATAGAAATCGGTGAAATACGTTTCCGGTCGAGGGAAGAGAGTGACTTGGAGGGCCAACGGGGCCCTACGCTGCGCTCTCTTTCCCGGGAAAATGGGGTGCCTTTAATACAAGTACTGCCACCAAAGTAATCGTCAAACATTTCATCTCCGGTGGCAAGAGAGCGCTCGACCGAACAGGACGGAGGACGGGCGGCGCTAGAGGCAGTCCCGTGTGGTAGACGGTACGGCGTCACATAAGGGGACGCTGGGAGAGGTGGTGGGCCGCCTCTCTGAGTGAACCTCCCCACACTGGAGATGACCACTTGTCGAAGGTCCGCTAATTTCCCTTTTTGTTCTAGTTCCAATACAGATTCCACCTCACTGGAAGACATGGATTCGTAATTCTTCCTGTCCAAGTCGTCCAGCTCCCCTGTCAGGTCCAAGATATGGAGATGAGTGGAGATTTCCTTTTGATGAGAGACGAAATACTCGTGTGCCATGTCCTTCAATCGATTTTGGCAATCGTTGATTTTTCCCTGTAGCAACTCACACGACTCCCGTAGTGAATCTAGCTGAGTCTCGTGCGATGCTTTTAGCGATTCCATTTGATTCGTCAGGGAACTATTCTCCACTTTTAACGCTTCACATTCTTTCTCCAAAGTGTCCTTTTCACTTGTGACGAAGGTTTCTAGCTCTACATTTCTTTTTTCTAGCGCCTCGAGAGATGCTTGCAGATCACTACAACGCTCTTCCCACTTTGACCGCTCTACTGAAATCTCTTCTTTCAGGGCTTTTACGGTTTCCTCCTCGCAGTGAGCCCTATCCGACAGTTGGGCCGTCAGCGATACGACTTGCGCCTCCTTCTCTTTTACACTGTCCTGAAGCCGCAGCTGTTCACGAGACTGAAGTTCGTACTTTTCTTTCCAAGTTTCAGTTTCCTTTTCGTGTGTTTCACATTTCTCATACAGGACGCGAACATGTTTCTCTAACGTCTCTAAATCCTGTCCCCTGAGATCACACTCAGTCTGTAACTCCTTTAATGCTCGTTTTTGTTGAGCCCAGTCGTCCTGCAGCGTGTCGAGTTCTTCTTTTAAACGCTGCTCCCTACTGGAACTGGTGTGGTGTGATTCTTTGAGTTGACGAAGACCCTCCTCGGCGGCCGTCAATGAGGCGTGAATCTCCTTGATGGTCGCTACAACGGTTGCATTAAGGTCGGAAAGCTGTTTGGATTGATGCGTACTGTCTATAGAGGGAGACGAAGATTTGTGGGAAGGCTTGGCCCGGGTGGGTTTGGATTTTAAGTAGGCCCCACTAAAGAGACGATGGGAGGGATGGGCCCCACCGCGTCTGTGCGTCAACTCTACCTGAATCGACTCGGCCATTGCCTTGAGGGTCTCCAATAGAGTCAAAATACTATTCTGGTGGGAAAGTGCAGTGCCCATAAAACCGGATTGGATTTTGATTTCATTTTTTAAGTGGTTATTTTCCTGTTCTAAAAGCAAAATGCGGTGCATCTTGTGTCGCACCTCATCGGTTTGTTGCTGTAACTGTTCTTCTAACTTTTTCACTCTTTCGTCTTCCTTGTGGTCCTTCATTACCCTTTTGCTAGCGTCCAACGCTTTTCGTTGGAGTTTCGCAATTAGATCATCCTTCTGCTTCAGACTGCTTTCCATTTCTCCCATGCATGTACTAAGGGTACTCATCCGTTCTCTAATCTCCTCCTTATCTTGCTCAAACTGTTGATGAGATTGCTCTAAACGGTGAACCTTTCGTTCGGATTCTTGTAATTTGCTTTTGAGGTCCGTTACTTTTTTTTCCAACTCCTCGCGAACCTCTTTTTGACCTTCACTCTCTTCATTGGTCTCCCGAAACGCGTCTTTGGCGTGACCGAGTTGCACTTTTAAGCGGTCATTGAGTGTTTTTTGCTGATGTAGTTCCACCCGAAGGGTATTCAACGCCTCCTTAAAGGTCTCACATTGCGTTTGAACCTCCTTCAATTTCCCCTGAAGCTCTTTTTTCTCCACCCCAAGTTCCTGGTTCACCTCTATCAGTGCCGCGTAGCGACGGTTTTGTTCCTCTACTTCTTTACCCACCTCATCCAGCAGCGCCGTCTCCTCCTGGTCTCTCTGTTCTTGGTACGCCATTAGCGCTACTTTAATTTGTTCCTCCACGTCACTTTGTGTGAAAGTATTTCCATCTGGGATGGAAGGAGGACGTTTCACGGCGGGAATAGAGACTGCTGGTACGGCGTCTTCCTCCCTCCACAGACTTCGTGATGGGTCTGGTGTTAGGGAGGAGGGCGAAGACTCGTTTCGCTCCTCTATGATCGCCCTCCCACGGCTCGCAGGACTCAGGTAAAGAAGGGCACTGGGCTCCTCTGGAGGAACTCCTGGGTGGGACCCTGCCAGCGACACTGGTGGGGCGTTGGCGAAGGAAACGGTAAATCCACTTTTTCTGGTCTGTGCCACGTTGCCTAATTCGGGTGAAGGGGCGTCGATCAGGGTCTCTAGTGCCGACCGTACAATGCGGCTCCCGGAGTTCGAATTTTGACGCGTCTGACTCCCTCTCCCTGGAGTCCGATAATTATTGGACATCATCCACCGAAGATTTTCAGCTAGTGTAAAAAAGAGGAAGAAAACAAAGTCCAAAAATGAAACTGTGAAAGAGAGAGAGAGAGAGAGAGAGAGGGGAAAGAGCATCAAAAAATAAAAGTGACACTACGGAAATAAGTTATTACGTAAAATATGATTGTACACTCCCCCTTTTTTTTAAAGTTTGGAAATATTCCGATCGGTATTCATATTGTACACTAAAGAGAATAAAAAAACAACCACAACGGTGTCATTATTAGTTTTTGCCATTTAGCGTGGGAAAAACTTTCGAATAATATCGTTGGCCTTGTTAACGTACTCTAACTCTATTTGAACTCGCTCTTTGTTTTCCAGTTCCAAAACGTCTTGTCTTTCATTTTCTAATTCAGCTCGCTGTTGTAGCCATATTCGTTTGAACTGTTCCACGTACGCCAGCTGGTCATTTATTTCCTCTGTCATACGACTCATCAAGCGCAAACGGGCCTTTGCTTCTTTCCGCTCCGCTTCTAGTCGGACTACCTTTTCCGTTCTTATTAAATGCTGAAATGAAATTTCCAAGGCCTGTTGCTTGGAGCGCGAAACGGGTATCATTGCTATTAATATTGTTTTTCGCTTTGTTTTGATATTTAATTACGATTATAAGTAAATAGGGAAAGGGGGGGGGGAAGGAGTAAAGCGGCTACTATAATCACTCATAAATATTATAACATATATGGTTCCGTTGGAAAAAGGGGTAGATAAACACCATAAAAACAAAACACGGGGAGATACTCGAGGTATAACAAAACAACCATAAAAAAAAAAAAAAACAGTTGGGATTAGCTTTCAGCAGTTATAACTTTTTCATTCAAAGTGTTTATCACTCCGCTCATCCAGTGGACGCGGCGACGACGGCGGGCATTGGGAGGGGTAACAGCCGCGGGTGTGCACACGGAAAGGACGTTCAACACTTTGTTCAGCACCACTTTCCCGAACTCCGCCACCAAAAAGGTGACAAACATCCAACATATAATGATAAGGTACATCAACCCAAATAGGAAAAGGTTATAAGAATACAAGAAGGAGTAGGCCACGGCGAACCCGAATGAGATGGCTTGTGCGCAATACATTACAATAACACAAGTCGCGCTGCACCGTTGTGCTCTCGCCAGAAAGTGAACACTTCTAAAGTTCAACGCCATCAACATAGTGCCCCAGGGTGAGGTGCGCCAATACAAATTGAACGGCGATTCGTGAAAAGTCGGCCGAGGTGTCGAATAGAGTAGTACTACGCACTATGGTCAGAAAGTAAACAAACCCCAAGGAGCTGAGAGCGTACCACAACGCAATAACGACACAGACGAGTCCCATTCTACCGCGATAGCCTACAAAGGAGTCTGTTTCAACCTTTAATCGGCTATCCTCATCAAAGTCAAGCGCCAAGGCAAAGGCGTGAGAGGCAGTCACTACCACCAGAATAATAGCAGGGGAGATCAATGCACTGAAGTCGATTGGGGTAGCGTTAGACAGTAGAAGAGGGAAGGAGAACAACAGTGTCACGACGAGTAGGTGGTAAATCAAACTGGCGGTCCTAAAGCAGAGGTTGAGGTTTAGGAAGCCCACACACGCCTTCGCCTTTTCTATCAGCTGTAACAGTAACGGTAAATAGTCTTCTTCTAGTAGAACGATATCACTAGAGTCGAGGAGGGTACTCACAGAGGTCGGAACGGCGACACTGGCGTTGGCCAGACGAAATGCCTCCGCATCATTCGCTCCATTCCCCACATACACAACTTTGTGGGAGCACTGTTGTAACACCTCCACCACCAACGCCTTTTGTGAGCCACGTAAACCAGCGAAAATGTTCGACGACAACGTGATATCCGCGTACAGCGTACCCAATAAAGGCTCCGATGCTTCTGTGATTGCGGGCGGCAACTCTCCGCCTTGTATTATGGTATTCCCAGGAATGCCAACGTCGTTGGCCACGGAAGCGGTTCGCTCCGGGCCGTCTCCACTGAGGAGTTTCGTCTGAATGGCAAACTGATCCCACAAGTCCTTCACTATCTCCTCCGCGCCTTCTACAATCGCATCTTCAAAAATAATCACCCCGACGGGCTGCCAACCCTTTTCCTCATTCATACAGTTGGCCACCAGGACAAACATTTTGGATTGTTGTTTTAGCTTCTCCACCACTGTAAGAACCTCTTGTTTCATTTTTTCATGGCACTGTAATAAATCGATAATCTCAGACGGACCGCCTTTGGCGACGCGGAAAGTACTTCCATCGGACAGTGTCAAGAGTGAGGTCGTATAGTGGTGTTCCTCTGTCTGTGGGTTGAACTCGAGTTGGGTGTAGGCGTCACAGTTGTTTAGATTTACGGATCGCAGGATCGCCAGGTCCTTCGCACTGACGGCCGGTTCACGCCACCGGGTGCACAGGGCCGCCAACTCTAGTAAGCTGTGCAAAGTGTAGTGTTTTTGAAACACATAATGCTCGGAAGAAACTTTTATCCCGCATGTGATAGTGTCTGTTTTATCGACGCACGCGATATTGGCGAGGGCGAGTGAGTAAAGGGCAGATGGTCGCTGTAGACGGACCCGGTGGGAGTCCATAACTACGATATTGGAACGGTGAACGAGGATGGCGGAAAGTGATTCCACACCGAAAGGAATTCCCAAGAGAAAGTACACACCCATCAGTAAAAGGATTTGCTCCAAGGACTCCTCGTAGTAGCCCGCTGATACACCGGAAACAGCAAAGGTTACAACAAGCGTAATACCCAAAAGGGAAACAATAAGACGACTCAACATTTTTTCTAAATCGGAAGATTCCTTCACTATTGTGGGAGGGGCGGCGGTGTCGTCTGTTGTCTCCCTCGTCACCTTGGCCAGAGCGATACCTTCCATTACAAACATACCACACCGTACCCGATCTCCTGGTTGACAAGGAATCGCCGTAGAAATCCCGTCCTCAATCGAGCTGCGCACCACCACCTTCCCAGAAAGGAGAATCCCATCTACCGCGACTCGATTTCCATGAACTAGTTTTATGACATCCCCTTCCACCCACTCCTCGGGGGGTACTAATTCCCAACGGCCAAAGTGTTCTACGAACGATACACCACTCTCATCGCTGGTCTGTGCGGTGCACACACTACCAGCGCGAAGGGCAAACACAAATGACACCACAGAGTTTACCATCTGAGGAATGAAAATGGCAACTACGCCATAGTACTTTCGAAAAAGAAACACCACAAGGAGTATATTCATCAGAAGATCAGTGGGATTGACCAATGTGCGCAGGTATGTCTTTAACAGAAAGCAAATATTCACCTTTTTCTTTACTTCTCTATCGGGTGAAATAGACTCCCTTTCGGAAGGCAGGTCAACAGTCCCGGGTTCTACCTGACTCATTACTACTCTATTTTATTTTATTTTGTTTTATTCTCACTTTGAAAAGAACGGCGCTACTACTGCAGCAAACACTAAGAATAATAATAATAGAAAATAGAGAAAAGCAGAAAGGTACGTTTCTGATACAGATTGACTCACTTGAGGAAATAAAGTAATACGTGAAGCGAGTCATTCATGAAAAATAGGGAATAGGAGAACATTAGAGAATCAAAAAATAAAATAAAGGGAATATCAACAAAATAAAAAAAAAATCTAATAAATTCTAGTGAAATTCATATTAATAACTAATGTAACACAAAAATACAAAAATATATCTCTTGTCTTTCTTGAATCTAAAGTTTTATTCGGTGGTTTGGCAAGTACAAATGATATTAGAAAGTGCTGTACAATGACGATGTGCAGTGTGTGTATTGAAACTGTCCATTACAGGTTCTCCTTATTGGCACTGCGTTGAGGTAGATGGTGAAGGCGGGGCTGATCATCACTTTCGTCATCCTCTGTGATGCTTTTTTTGTCCCTTTCATTTCCCTTTTGAGACTTCACTTTAATAGAATGCCTTTGTATCTCCGAGAGTGGCTTCGTCGTCTTCTCTGAGTTCTTTAGAGGCCTCTCCACATTAATGGAAGAATCCTTTTCTCTTTCTTTTAAGGGCTCCTTCCGAGTCGTCTTGGGTGGGACCGAACGGAGTTCAACAGAGTTTTCCTTTTCTGTAGGTTTCTTCAGTTCCACGGAGGATCGACGTGAGGAATCGGTGGTGACGGAAGGGGACGCTCGTGGGATCATGTAAGGACCGGTAATTCGATGAGAGCTACTTTCCCCGTCTGTTGTGGACTTGGTTCGAATGAGAGAAGTCAAAAGAGGTCTATTCTTTTCCTTCAACCCATTCGGATTGTTTTCCTTTTTGGTGGGAAAGGCATTTTCGTTGGCACTCACGTCAATCGGGGTGACCCCTTTAGAGGAGCGAATCAGAACGGGTTGAAACGTAGAGGTGTCCTGCTCGTCCATCTCACTATAGATAACATCAGAGGCGTCGCTATCGGAGTCCTCCTCGCCAGAGTCTTGGTCGCCGCTGTGCTCCATGGCACGAATGAGCATTTGCCTCAAGTTGATGATGGACTGTTGCTGCTCCTCCACCTGCTCAATATACCGCTCCGTCTCCCCCATCATATTCCGTCGTTCATCCAGCAGTGCACTTTCCAACTCCCTTTTTTCCCTTCGCGTCAACTCCAGTTCCTTTTCTACAGATACTTTTCCACTGTAGAGAAGGTCGATCTGTTTACTTTGGCGAAGAAGGTCATTGAACAGGGCAGAGTTCTTCGCGTACGCCGCCTTGAGCAAAGAGTCTAATTGAGACACATGTATCCTTTCGTCGTTGTGCTGAATCGCCGTAAGGTCCCTTAACAACGTTTCTAGACCCGCCAGTTTACTTTCATACCGTTCCAGTATTCCGTCGTACTTTTGCTCTTGTTCGTCCAGGATTTGTTCATACCGCTCCCTTGTATACTTTTCATGTTTGGTCTCTTCTAACGCCTTATTCTGAATATCCATCACACGGGTTCGGTTTTCCGACATTTCCTTCTTCAACTGACGAATAAAACGTTTGCTTTCTTCGTTTCGTGTGGATAAAGCAACCACCTCCACTATCTTATCTTGGTAGTTGTTGTACGTCTCTGCATACTTTTCCGCCATATCTTCATACAGAGCCTTCTGGTGTTCATACATTTTCTGATACCGGTTTCGCTCGCGCTCCACTGCCTCTAATTCCCCTAGCGGCACCATCGGGGTAGGATTAGGAGAGTCCGCATCCTTCTTGGTGCATCCCTTGTTCAGTGAGGTGTTGTGTGACTGTGAGTTAGCCCGAAGAGAGGAACTGAGGCGAGCGGCCTTTGGGGTTGGCGACTTCCCGAAGCTAAGACGGCAGCTGGTGCCCCCATTCTCGTGCGATCCAGTCGACGTCCTTCCTTTCTTCCCACTCGAAGCTCCCAGGCCAATATTCTCAGGGTCGTACTCCGTCACATCCACGTGGTTCGTCAGAGGCATCCGTTGAGGGGTTAGTATGGCGGCGGCGGACGTGGACGTCGACACACACTGAGCGGTCGGCTTATCAATGGTATCTTCAATAAAGACAGCAACATCATCGGTGGAGACCCCAGGTGGACGAACGTCGGCTTGTGGGGAGGATGAGCTACGGTGCACAGACATTATGTTTGCCCTTTTATTATTATCATTATTATTAGAGAAACAGAGAAAAAAAGGGAACCGTGAAAAGTGGAGTACAGATAAAACACAAATAAAAAAAAAAATTGAGTTGTGATAGCCCTTAGAAGGTAAAATCGCAAAAACAAAAAAGGTAACCATTTTTTTTTTTTGTTTTTGATATTAAAATATTGTGTGTATGTGTGTATCAATAGAAATTGTGACAGTCATTTATGACTAAAAAATGCTAACTACCAATTTGTCCATGTAGGATCTTTCTCGTACTGTTGCATGTAGTAATCGACCTTTTCCGTGATCTCTTGTTCGTCGTAGCGATTTCCGAAGAAATCCACAAATCGTCCCTGAGGATCAAACAGAAAGATGGCAATGCTGTGGTCAATTAAGTAATCATCAGTATCCACCACATCTTCACTGGGGATCGAGTAGTAAATACGGTACGACTTGCAGGCGTCATCGACCTGCTTAGGAGTACCCACCAGTCCAATAAAGTCGGGGTGAAAGACGGAGAGGTATTCCTTAATGGCCTCAAGGGAGTCTCTCCTTGGATCACAGGAGACAAACAGGGGCGATATCTTTTCCTGTGGTCGTCTCTTCTGAATGGCATCCACCACATGCGTCATGCGGTTGAGTTCCACCGGACAGATCTCAGGACAGTGGACGAAGCCGAAATAAAAGAAGGCCCATGAACCAAGAAACTCCGCCTGCGACACCGGTTCCCCTTCCGTATTCACCAGTACGAAGGGACCCCCCAACGCCGGCTTCCCTCTGGTCTCCACGCTTACCCGTGCACTTCCCTCATCCCCAAAATAGCGCTTCTTCGCCTGGGCAGTCCCGTACCATAGAGTAGCACCGCACATCAACGCAAAGATACCAATCGCCCCGTACTTCTTCAGTGCCGCCTTATCCTTTTCCAGCTCCAACTTCTCTGCTGCATCGTCGTTGGGGTTTTTCTGACCCTGTTCGCGAAAAGCCGCTCTCTGGTTCCATAGAGCAGACGTTAACGCTCCCGTGGACAACTGTTTTTGAACAAGACTCTGTCGCGTGATAGATGAAATAACACTTCGCATGCTGTTAGAACGCTAATACCTTTGTATTAAAGCGCAATATAAATAATAATAATAATAAAAAAAGAGGGATAAAGTGAACGTTACAAATGTTACTCAGAGAATATATATTATTTCGTCTTTTCTACGAAAAAAAAAAGGGAACCTTCGATATTACAACACTTGTGTGGAGATACAAAGTGTTGTTGAACAATAATCCATCAATTCAAATCAATTTCCAACGGTTCCTGACCCGAAGTGGATGAGCCGTTTTCTCCCACCTCAGGCGGGTCACTAATAGATTCTTCACGAATCGGAGGGGAAATGGACTCCGTTCGTTCTACAGGGGTACTTTCAATTCGGCGCCGCTCCCCCGTCGTCGCTTTACCGTTTCCCTCGTGTGTTCCTTTGATAGATCGATTCACTCTGTATCGGGTCCGAAACAAGACAGAAGGGCGCCTCGCCACACCGGGCTGGGGTGCTGCATCGTACTGCTTGGCGAGCCGCTCCTTGTTGCGTTCGTTTAACCTCTTCACACGTTCCTCCACGGTTAAGTGCTCTTTTTCTGATATTTTGTAATAATCTTCGCCGCTGTCGTCTTCCCTCCCATCGAGGGAGGCAGTCCTATTATTGTGTTCCTCCCTTTGCTTCTCTGAAGAGCTGCTACTAGACCTAGAATGCGTTGTTAGGGTAGCCCTTCTCGATTCTATTCGTGTACGGGGACAGCCGTCATTCATAGAGGACACTAGTGGAGGGTGGCTGTCTTCCTTTGGTTCAGTCATGAAGGGAATACCACCGTAACTGGGGAGAAACCTAACGGATAATAAATTTCATGAACAACAGAGACAAAAATAATAGGGCGGGAAAGGGAAACAAAGAGAAACGAATGACTTCATCACTGTAGAAGCAATCCAGTATTGTACCAAAGAAAAGGAGGGCAGGAAAAAAAAAAAACAGTTAAATCCAAATATAAAAATAAGCAAAATGACAAACTTACTTTGCATAACGTTTGCTACTTAACAGGCGCTCTGCACTCTCCACCATTTCTTTCGTCACCGTTGAATTATCCACCCGCGACAATCCCTCCTCCCTTGAACCAGGCAAGATGTATTTGTTATCGGCATTCAGTGCTAAGCCCGTCTCCTTATCCTTGTAAGAATACCCTTTAGGTCCATCATAGACCCCTGGGGGTGCCCCTTCGACATACCCCGGAGCGAAATCTTTTCTGTAGTACTTTTGTCGGTTTAGTTCAATATTATCTAAAAAATAGTTCGCCCTGTTAGACTGCTGTCGTCCAATCACGAAGGAAAGAGCGCATCCCAACAATATGAGCGTTCCTTTCCATTCCATCCAGATGGTACTCAGTACACCTCGCTCGCCGTATTTGGCCAATGCCTCTGCGTTGTCTACTCCATGCCACCAGGCCCGAAACTTGGTAAAAAGATTCACCTTTGTTTTTCGCCTTGGGATGAATTTGGGAGGCATGATCTAATGAAAACTCTACCTCAAAACCGACGACAAAAAGTGAAAGACAGAGAGAGAGAGAGAGGGAGAAGGAATGAAATATATTACATGAAGTGAGAGAAGGAATTTTGCACATTTTTATTTTTTTTTTAAAAAAAAGCCGTTAGAAACTCGTTCAGTAAAATAATTTTCCTCATTTTTTTTTTTTCAGATTTGCATCAGATTGAAAAAAAAAAAAATGAGCCTGACTTGTATTATCTTACTGCGTAAGATTCTTTTTTAGTTTTTTTTTTTTTGTTTTTTTTTTTTTGCTGAAAGTATCGAGAGTAACCGTTTTGAGAAATAAATAAGGTAAGAAAAGATTAAAGAAAAAAAAAAACATCGTGTTAAGGTCCGCTTTTTTTTTTTTTTGGAGAAGGTCGAGTAAATTTGTATAGATTTTCTTTTTCCGAGTACCTACATGGTGATTTACAGTTTACTTTGGGTGGGTGGGGCAGGTGCTGTGGTCTTCTCCTTGAAGGAAAGGCAGCGGTCGACCTCTTGGCGGCTTCCAAGGTACACAGGAGTCCTTTGATGGAGACGAGTGATCCCTTGGTCCAGGATGCGCCCCGTTCCGCTCCATGCCTTACCGCCAGCCTGCTCGACAATCATCGCCATGGGGGCGGCCTCGTAGAGAAACCGAAGCTTCCCCTCAATCTTGCCAGCGTCCTTGGGATAACAGAAGATACCTCCGTATAAGAGAGTACGGTGGACGTCGGCGACCATAGAGCCGATATACCTCGCCGAATACTTGTTATTCTTGACATATTCAATGTACTCTTTGAACCAGCCCTCCCATTTCATGTAATTGCCCTCGTTGACACTGTAAATGCGGCGCTTCCGTGGGATAGAGATGCGAGGATGGGTGAGAATAAACTCTCCCACCGTAGGGTCTAGCGTGAAGCCGTCCACCCCATGCCCACTGGTGAGAACCAAATTGGTAGCACTGCCGTACATGGCATAGCCGGCGGAAACGATATCGGACCCCTTCAACGTTTTTAGAAAGTCGTTCGCCTGATCCAGGGAGGTCAGCTTCACGCCGGGAGGGATTCTCCATATGCCCCAGATCGAGCCAACCGACACGTTAGCGTCAATGTTACTGCTACCATCGAGGGGATCAAAAAAGATAAGGTAGTCCCCTTGTTTATCGGTATCCACAATCACCAACTGCTCTTCTTCCTCGCTCCCCAGGGCGGCGATACTGGTGGAACTCATCAGGTACGATTTAAAGGCATTATTGGCAATAACGTCCAGCTTGGCCTGAGACTCCCCACTGGGGTTGGCGTGGTTTTCGGTAAGATAACCAAATAGACCTTGCATACCAGCACTTCGGATGTTTCTCTCGATCACCTTTACGGCGGTTTGAAACGCCATCATCATCAGAGTGAACTCACCCCGACTGTGAGGCGGCTGACTCTTCACAATGTACTGGGTCAAAGTAACAGGAGAGAGTGATTTGTCCTCCATCGTGTCAAAACTAGCTCTATGGCGAAAAACTAATATTAAAAAATAAAATAAAAAGGAAAAGGAAAAGAAAAAAAAAGGAGCGAGTAAAAGTGAGGAGGGTAAAGCTAAAGTTACACGAATAGAGGTCATTGAAATCTACCTATATATATATAAATATATAAAGACGGACTGAACAGTTTAGGCGTCAACTTATATATTACCTTATTTAGTTTAGAATACTTAGTGGATTATGTATTTATTTTTTTCCTTTTCATTCAGTATATATAAATTTTTATACATGTTTCTTCTTTAATTTTTAATTTTTAATCTTTTATTTTTGTACTTTCCTTGTTTCCTTTGACGGTACACTGGTACAGAAAAAAAAAAGTAAAAAACGTAAAGTAAAAAAGAAATTGAACTCCTACATTTTTTTTCTCGTCTTAACTTTAACGATCCTTATAAGATTTTATTATTATTCTTATTTTTATATTTATATTTTGTTTGGCCGGACCCGCAAATTCACAACAGCAACAATAACAACATAAAGAAAAACAACCAGAAATTAGAAAACTGTCAGAGAAAACATATTATTTGTTTATACCATTGTAGAGCGATAAACGAAATATCCTCTTTTCTTTTTCTTTTTTTTTTTTTTTGACACTCGTTGATACAGTATTTTTCAATCGACTTTAGCTTATGAAATTTTCTAACTCCACTGTTCCTGATTTTCTTGCTCCTCAGGTTTCTGTGTCTGAGGTTGGGGGCGTTGGGCATTTCCGTTTTCATCGATAAGCAAAGAAGTCATGGGATTGGTTGTCTTGATCTCATCCATTTTGGAAAACTGAATATCCAATGTAAAAGTGACAGTCTCCCCCAGGGTGACAGGTTGTCCTTGAAGAATATTCTTTACTCTCTCTGCCGTTTCAGCCGAGTCAAACTGCACCAACGCCTGTACCCTATTGTGATTCCACTGGCTAGACTCGTTCTTGGGCAACACAACGATTTTTCTCAAAGAGCCGTAGCTGGTGAAGATGCGATACACAATCTCTGGGGTGATCTGAACCGCAACAGAGACATCGTACTGCGTGTTGAACATAGAAACCAGCAAGGTTCGGCTAACGTGATGGGTCGCGGTTAGGTTTTGGTGGTTGCTGTAGCGAACATACACCCGGCGACCGTCTATTTCGGCAAAGCCAGCCTGCTTGCAGAAATCCACCAACTCCTGCGCGCTTTTCACACTCTCCATCTCTACTAACGCCTGGTTCATCTGTCGGAGCATGACAATGTGCTTGATATTACCAAAATTCTGAGCCAAATTTTGAATACTAAGTTGGGTTACATCTGGTGTGACGTTGCGCATGTGGATGACGGGACTGACGTTCCCGATTTCATTGTTTCGCTGCCGTTGTCCGTCGCGGTGTCTCCCTTGATAATGGTTATTGTTATATTGCCAATTCTGCTGGGGGCCTGAGCCGGGGAACCCTTGTTGAAAGGCATCGGGGGAATAATTCATCATAGGGCCAGGAGGGGCACCAGAGGAAGGCACCGGCTGGATGATGCTAGGATACGACATCATGTTCTGCTGATACATGGTGCCGGGAGCAAATTGTTGCTGTCCATACATTATAATAGTGAGTTGATTTTTTTTTTTTTAATTATATTATTATTATTGTTATTATTTTGCCCTTCGTTTTTCTTTTTCTTTTTCTTTTGATAAGATTGCTATTATAAACCCCAAAATAAAAATAAAAAAATAGTTTAAAGGGGGGAAAAAATAACACAATGTAATTAAAGGCGAAAAGGAAAAAAAAAACCGAAAGAGATGAAAGAAACTACGTTTAATCTATAAGGGAGAGGGGGAAAAAAAAACCGAAAAGTGGAAAGAGAAGATTCAAAGTTGTAGTCTCTATATACGAATATCTCAAAAAAAAAAAAAAACACTCGGGCATTTTGCGTGAATTAGTATTGATTTAGAGGTAAACAAATAGGCAACTCTATGATAATATCTATATATATATAGTTTATTTAGTACGAGTTTTTCAAAGGAGCTAACTAAACTCCTGTTCCAGAAGTGAAATTCTTCGATTGATGCCGCCGAGTTGTTGAGGAGAAATATTGTCAAAGGAGCGTCTAGAGTCGGCAAAAAGCTCAGACGATAGCGGGGGAGGGGTGGACCTTTGGTAGAGATCCGCCATTGAGGGGGGATTCGATGGTTTCCGCACAGAGCTTCGGCGCCGCGATGGGGAAGGGGCGTACATGGAGTAACGCTTAGGAATTGCCATTGAGCCACTTCGAGAGTTGGTGCGTGTGTTTCTTGGTCTTGTCGGGGACAGGATCGATCGAGGGGAGGCAATTTCAGAGGGACGTCTGGCGGCGGCGTAATACGCATCCTTCAATGACTCTCTACGCTCGGTGAAGACCATTGGCTTATTGGGCGAAAACACTCCACCCTCCTCCTCACGATCGACAAAATTTATTTTCCTAGGACTACGCAGTGGGCGTGGTGCGTCTGGGTACTCGACGACTGAACTTCTCTTTCGATACGGCTCAATGACAGGGACATCGGAAAGGTCTGCGGGAAACGTCTCCTCCACCGGGGGGCAATTCACACGGGTCTCGGCAGTGTCAAACTCTCTGACACTGCCTCGGCTCTTAGGAGTGCCAGTGCTCATGGAATCCTTCAACTGTGTATCCTCGTCCCGTACATTGGACAAAGGGGAAGAGGTGGATGACAAAAACGTAGACGGCCTTCTACCAGAAAGGTTTTCGTTCCCATCCGATACACCGGTGACCTCAATAGGGCTCACACTCCATCTTCGTCCGCTACTCGCCTGTCCGAAAGTTGGTACCTCATTGCGGAAAACAGAAGAAGACCGCGGCATCTCAGACAAACGTCGTTCGGCGGCATCTGTCCTGGTCTTCAACGAAGACAACATGGCAGCACCTTCAGCGCTCATTCTGTTAAATGCGCCTTCCGTGTCATATTTTTGAATGGCCTTGCGCGTCTCGCTGATCGCCTTCTCCATCATTTCGGCTGAAACATTCATGTTCTTCATAGAATCGTTTAATTTTTGCAAATCTATCATCGTGTTCTCAATAGCCGCGGCTGAGCGAGGGTCAGAGTCTATATTCCGTGATAGTGCGTCCACTCCAAAGTCACGAATCTCCCTCTCGGGAGTGGTGGTCTGGTCTGCCAAGTTCGAAGCCCCACTCATATTCCTCTCCGCGTTAAAGTACTGTGGATCACCAGACCGTGCGGCGGCTAGCTGTAGGTCCAATAAATCTCTATTTAAATTTAGTAACTCGTTTCTCTGTCGAATAGATCCTCGAAGTAGTTCGCTTTGATCACCAGGGCTCAAACCCGCACCCCCTCTCAGTGCGAGGGTCGCCTCCGTTAGCGTCTTTACAGTATCGGTTACACGGTTATAGAAGGACTCGTTTTCCTTTTCTCGTTGCTTTATCACATCCTCTGCTTTCGTCATAAAGTCGTTGTGCTGCCTTAAAAGTGTCGCGTAACCTGGTCCTGCGGATTCCTCATTCTCCTCCTCTCTTCCTACTGGCTTTGGTACTGGTACGTCGAGCTGGGGGGTGGTTGATACTCCCGACAGTGGTGCCTCCGCAAAGTGGTCACCGCCCTCTTCTTTCCCTCTCGCCATCAAATTATCGGTGTACTCTTTGAACTGCAGCTTCTCCTCCGCGTTAAGAATAGGGTGGGACATTCTTGATGTACCGGAGACCATTGGAGCTCTCTGGTAATCGTCACCCTCAGTGCGTGGTGCTCCATACTCACCCATTCGAACGGGAGGCGCCAATTCGGCGACGGGCTCTCGCAGCACCTGACCAGCAGACGACCGGTCTATGAACCCAAACGTCTCCGAAGACTGTGGTGTTCCTTCCGGAAGAAATGACTCACCGGATGGTCCCTTTCTCGAAAGGTGAAGCAGTGGGGGAGGAGCATTAAAAACGGAGGAAGAGGGTAATTTGGGTGGCTCCAGATAGTTCACACCCACCCTCGATGATGCGGTGTAGGAAGGATACACCGTACCATTATTGGTGAAGTTTCCTATCCTGTACCCAACTTGAGACGCTTTTGGCTTTTGTGGAAAGGAGAGAAGGCTAATGGTGCACTTTTCGGGGACGTCTTTCTCCTCTAGCGTTTTTACTCTTTTCATCTCCAGCTGGTTTCCTTGGCTCATGGCGGAACTCAGCGTATCCATGGGAGGCTTCAGCACATGTGTGAACTCGAGTAACTTCACCCTCGGAGCGGAGCGACTCTCGTTGCGAGAGGCGTTACTTTCCATCTTTAAACGGTGTCCGCCTTTCTTGCATTTGCATCCGAGCCCTTTTTTACCGCCTCCGACCCACTGCTCTCTCACTGGTTTCTTTTCAGAAGAAGCTTCCGAGATATAGCTGCCAGACTTGCTGGTGGTTGTGGTAAATGATGTCATCGAGTCAGAAAGATCGTCTGTGTCCTTTCCTGGGGAGGACTCCTTTAGGACGTTATCCTTCTCCCACCACGCTATCGCACTGGCTGAGAAGGGAGAGTCATCGTTGTCTTTCCGTCTTAACCACTCGAACCCTGGGGGATGCGTCACTTTGGTACCTTTGGAGGAGTGTACTGTGTCGGAAACCACACTAGTGCTACTGGTTGACGTTTGCGAGGATGGGAGAGACTGAGGCCTTAATACGCCCATTTTTTCACGGGTGTCGTGGCTCGAATGGGGCTCCTTGAGTTTCGCTGATGATGGGTGGATAGTTTGATGATTCACTGGAAGGGTCACTAAATGAACGGACGGGGTGGCGCTTTTCGGGCCCACCCGAGGGGCTGTGGCGTTGTCTATTTCCGATGTTAGCTCTACAGCAGCAAAACTTCGGATGGGGGGATTGATTTGGCAAATGGTCTCGAATAGAGGGCGAGACAGTATGGGATTCTCTGGAGAAGAAGTGCTATCCTCTGAGATGGGGCCAAAGCCTAACGCGTTTTTCCCGACAGCGGCTGTCACTTGCTTTAACAGGGTAGATTGGGTCTCGATGGTGGTGAGGTGGTTTTTCCAGTCGTTCACTAGAAGATACCGTCGATCGGGAAAATCACAGTGTGGGGGCCAATGAGGAACCGTTTTATCCGTAGAAGGTGAGAAAATGTAAGGCATTGAATTCCAGTCCTTCAGCGGGGTCAGGCTGTCGGTGATACTTCTCAGTTTAGCACTGTATTCTTGGGACTTAAAGTAAAGACGATCATTTCGCTCTCCGTTCCTACTTCTAGACTTTATTTGGTCTAATAGAAGAAAGTATTCCCTTTTCAGAGTAGACACACTGGAATTTTTTAGATCGCAACTCTCCAGTAGAACGACCAGAAAATCGTTCCACTCCGGTTCCCAGCACACGGTCGAAGAGAGTTTTGCCACCAAATTCATAAACTTTAATTGAACCCACTCGATAGGCAAAACGGATACACCTAGTGTTAGCAGGCCTTGGAGTCCTTGGATTGCACCTGTGATTCCAAAGTGCTCTTCAGGCGAGACAGCATCCGTAGCATCTAGGGAGGCCTCAGCTTCGGTTATTTTCTTTTCCCAAATTCCAGCGTATTCTATGAGAACAAAAATTCTAAAACACATCACAATACAGCGGGAAACTGCTGTACCGCCAGCGCTGCCGTCGTAGCGAGAAGCTTCAAGGGAGACCTGCACAGAGGATAGATAACTTCGAGCAATATCTTCTAACGAGTAGGGAGAAAGAGAGTTCAGTTGGGACCAGAGGATTCTAGAGTCGACTTTGACGCTCTCCAACCGATCCCAGCACACTTCTGTACTCCCCAATGATACCGCTCTTTCCCCGGAGTGCGACGATAACACTAGTTTGAGTGCGGCTGCTGAATAATTGCACTGTGCAGCGATTAATCGACTGGTGGCGTATAACAGAAACCCGGCAAGCAAACTAATACTGAACGGCTGTGGCAGCACATGTGAAACGAACCTAAACAGGTCCGTGTTGAGGGACGCACCAGAACCGGCAACAACGTAACACAAAGACAGGGGAAGATTGGTTTCGGTATGTAGAGCTTCTTGGATTTTGACATCATACGATACACCAAGGCTGGACGATACCTCTTCCAAGAATAAACGATTCGACGAAAAGGGCTCGAGGTGTTTAAGAGCTCCCATAAACGTGCTCGAGAAGAGGGAGACGAATGCTTTCAAGCAGTGAGTACGTCGGCTTAGTCCAAACAGGTACACCGCAATGTCCGGTCGGAAAGAGTGGTCGGAACTTGGGATGCTAATCAGGTCAGAAGCTAGCGAAAGAGCTGAACAAAATTCATTCTTGTCTCGAAAGGCATAGACAGGAACACACAATGAATTCGCTCCTTCTTTATGAGCGGACCAGAAAACATCGCCAGTTTCTTCGTTCACGTTCAAGAAGATGGGAATATCTAAGCACGAGGCCAAGAGAGAGACCCCCACAGCGTGGATGCACGGTCCGGTGTTTCCTTTTGGTCGAATAACGCACGCCCCGTTTGAAAGTGTACCAGTGTCCACCATCCGACGAACAACTTCCTGGGCCAACGGAATGGGAGGTTCCCCACTACCAAGACCGTCCAAAATAAACTGAACTTGGGGCAACGTGTTATCTTTGAGAGACACATTCTTCACCATCTTCCGGAGTTCCTGAGAGACGCCTCGTAAAGTGCTGTCCTGGACTATTTTCTGGGCCTCCTCTACCTTGAAAGTACTTTTTTTGTACTTGTCATATAAATCCAGTAGAAAGGTATCCGTAAACGAAGAGTTGGGGGCCCGGCTTCGCTTTGACAGCAACTTCTGGATAACGGAAGTCATGGACCAGAGAACGCTCCAATCTTCTTCACTAACCGGTGTAACGAGACTAAACACCCTGTCAAAAAGGGTCTGGATCAAAAACACTTCTTGTTGGGAGCTCCCAAAGTATCGTATTTGGGGAAGGATTCTCTGAAAAATAGTGACGCACCGTTCGACGGAGTTCCCTTCCTTGGGGAAATCTATTTCATTGAGATAGTCTAGGCATTTTTCAAGAAGTAGCGTTCTATCCGCTGGTGTTGTCGCTGTTGGGTGTGTGTCTTTGTGGGCGGGCCTGACACGATCTGGTAAATCTTCTCCAAAGTACGCATCATTTATCCTGAGCAGGAGACCGCGCTCTCCAGTCGAGTACAGTATGTCTCCTGTTGGCAAAGAGATGAGACGTGTGAGACTGATGGATTGCTTTGCGGGGTCCACGCCCAACACAGAACTAAGATCATTTGTGTAATCATCTATACTGAGTTCCGCTGAAGACCCGAATACCTCACAGGCAAACAGCTTCAAATGGGAGGAAAGGAGGAAAGTTACGAGTGTACCGGAGGGTCTTGTAGGGCACACAACTGGATGGGTTATAAATGTTGCAACCTCGGAGACGTTTTCTATTAGGACTGGAAAGGCGACTACTTCCTCTCCGTGATCCGGGTAATTCAAGTGGAGAAGGGTGCAAAAGGATTGACAGGGGATTATGATGGAAAAAAGAGGGGATTTCTTGGCGACCTCGACACTACACTGATATGGGTAAGGGTAACGATGTTCCTCCAATATAAAGCATTGACTCTGAAATACACGCTCCACTACGTTACTTTCCCCCTCATCAAGACTGAAACATTTTTCCCTGAACACTACGCAATTTGCATTAAGAATGCCGTCTTCGCAAATGGCATCGGAGTCCTCGTTTTCAGGAAACACACGGTCAAAGACACAAAGTGCGGCATGAAGCGAGGGGGCTAATACAGCGACAAACTTGTCCACAGGAGAGGTCACATCGCACCGGACAACTTTGACCTCCCTACCGTCGTTGTTTATATAAATACACGGTTGGGGAGACAGATAACCCTCCAGATTCCATATTTTCCATTTCTTTTGGCTCAAAATACCCACTATGAACAGTAGCTCCCCCGAAGAGGTGGCTACCACTGCAGAAACGACACACCCCTTAGACGTTTGTTTCAGTTGTGCATTTCTAATACTGAAAAAGAAAAGAGCGTTGTCGTTTTCACTCATTGGGATATCCTTGACTAAAGCGTGAACCTCATCAGTAAAGTCTCGCACCTTTACCTTTTTTACAGAAAGTAGATCAGTCGGGTCATGTTCCATCAGAATGAACCCCAACGGCCTTTTCTTCGCCGAGTAAAAAACACCCGTGAGAAAATCATCCGTAACACAATACAGAACATGTTTATCTTGTTTTAAATTGAGTTTTTTGATTTTCTTCCCACCAGATTCAGGAGACCAAACCGATATTTCTTTCTTTCTGTCGTCAGTAATATACGTTACTGCTGGAACGGGATCGCAACTCTTCGCCTCGTCGGTGCTTGATAAGGGGCCAACTAATTTTACGCGGGTTCCCTTTTTAACGGGCCAATTTCCCTCCCATACCTGGTGCAGGGTTAAAGAATTCATTCCTTTAGATAGAAACGGGAGGGGTGGGACAAAACCCAAAACAGACTTGCCTCTATTCTACACAAAAAGGGTAGGGAAAAGGAAAAAAGAAATGTGAAGTGTGAGACCCGAGGTCACTTTAGCAGAACAGATATTCAGAGTTTAGGATTTGGTCCAGAGAATTTAGAAAAAAAGAAAAAAAAGTTACACGTCTTTATTTCGCTCCAAAGTTGCTTTGAAGCCACCCAATTATCTCATCACGGCCCAATGAAGGATTTAGCATCATTTCTTTCCGCAATTCAAGCAGTGTAGGACCAATTGCTTTTGGCTCAATGTTTATAAAGTTCTTAAGTTCGTTTCCCTTGATTGGCAACACAATGTCGTAGGCTCCAGTCAGTGAAGGATAGGCGAACACTTTGTCCCATACAGTAACTGCGAGATGACGGCAACTGTCATAATCCCTTCGATTAACTATGTCTACTTCCTTTTCATAAAGTAAATAAACTAGCAACACTATTTTTATAAATTCTGATGGGACACAGTGGTCATGCAGGGGTCCCAAAGCATCGAATAAGGAAAGCTTAGTATCATTGGAAAGTGTATCGCCTTGGAAAGCCTCTGTTTGAATATTATGGTTTACTAACTCGTTGTACGACATTATCATTCGCTGGATGGCGTTGAATACGGTTGTGGGTAACTTTAAGCCGTTTACGCATAGTGCGTAAACTCTCTCACGAGCTTGGTCGGGTGGAATTCCTCGATAAAAAGGGATCACCAAAGAAAACAATACCGCTAAAAGTCGTTTCTCTGAATCGAAATTTCCAAACTCATCTAACAAATGGGATAGTAAAGAGGCACAATTTAGAATTGTGCGCTGTGAGTCAGACTCGAAGTTTTCCAGCAGAAAGATGTGCTTCTCTATTTCGGGGGTGTTTCCGGACTTCTTTTTTGTAGGTGTCAAGTAGACTTCAACCAAGAGAATACGACGCATAATTTCCATCTCAAAAAGGAGATCTAAGCATTTTTCTGGTCGTGGACCTGAAAGCATTTTAAAAAATTCCTTACCTATTCGCTCCCGTGAAACCTTGTGCAGTAGAGCTGTCAGAATAGTTTCATCTACACAATCCTGGATGGACGGATCAATGGCAAAACCCAAATTGCCAAGCTGCCCAACGAATCTTATCCCACGAAGCAATCTCAAAGGATCGTCCATAAAAGTTCTTCGAGGCTCTAAAGGACACCTAATGACTCTGTTTTCTAAATCTGCGAGCCCCGATGTGTAGTCTTCCACCATTCCAGTGTGCAAATTAAAGAAGAGCGCATTAATGGTAAAATCTCTTCTTTTAGCATCTTCATCAGGAGATGCTGCTCTGATCTGCGGTATCCTTGAGTCCTCGCAGTAATCATCTGTACGTAGAGCGCAAAACTCAACAGGAAGGTCAAATACGTTTACAGTGGCAGTCTCGATGTGCTTGGACAACTCGGGGTTAATGCGGATAACGCTAACCGTTCGCTCTCTTTCCCCATGGAGACCCTGAAACACGGACACTTCCTTGGCAAACTGTTCCCCACTAACTGGGGAATCCACCGGAGATTCAATGGCTATATCGATATCGTTAGAATGCAGACCTAAAAGAGTGTCTCTAACCCACCCACCCGCTACACGGAGAGTTGTGTGTAACTCCTTTTCTTTATTGACCTGAAGCAAGCACTCGAAAACTTTCTGATGAATGGGCAAAATTTTTGCTTCTAGACGCATAATCCTTGGTTGCATTGTAGTGCAGAAACTTTTTCACTAAACAAAGAAAGGGGTATACAGTTGATGCGGGTAAATGCCAATAACAAGAGCACTACTTAAACTGGATTACTAGACGGGGAGCACATAGCAAATCTTTCAGTACTATACAATGGCAAACAAAAAAAAATACAGTGTAAGCAGTGAGTTTAGCTGTCTTGGGGTTCCAGCGCTGCTTCATAAAGATTTTTATTCAACAAATCTTTTATTCGAACTCTACACTCCACGCTAAGTTTAGTGTCACTAATGTCCATGTCGATGATTCTTTTGTTTGAATGCAAAAGCGCTTCGAGGGCCTCCGCTGCCCCGTCACTGATGTAATTCGAAGACAGATTTAAACTTTGAAGGCTTGGGTGACGCACACATACTTCACAAATGCACAGTACACCAGAGTTTCTTAAACCGTTGCCACTGAGGTTTAAGGATCGTATATTAGGAGCGCGCTCCACTATGGACATCACAGGTATTACACCCCTATTTCCTAAAAAGTTTTCCTGAAGGTCCCAAGCCTCTAATGGAAATGATGACGGATCATTCGCTAAAATTGTCAAAATCCCGCTATTCGGGTGCACTTTTTCCTGCTTACATCGCTTCAAATACAAATCACGTAGTGAAAGTAACTTTTTCTTTCGTTTTCTTGTATCTTTAGACGTACTGCGTGAGCTATTTTTCATTGGACTTTATTGTTTAATCACCGGCAGAGTTGAGTTGTACGGTCTATTTTTCTTGGAAAGGGGGTGGGGATGAACTAGATCTAACTGATAAGAAAGTTACAAAACTAAAAAAAAAAAAAATTATGATGTATGTATATTTGTATACCCTTCTTGTAACTAAACAAACTGGAGTGCAGAGGGAACAGAGGTTAGAGAACAAATAATAGTAATAATAAAAGAGCCGCTACCAAGAAGAGGAAAACAGAAAGGTGTTTATCATGTAAAGAATTTGTACAATACTACGTTAAACTCGTTAATCATTCATCATATTATTAGACACTTTTTTTTTTTATTATTACTTAAAACCGACTATATACTTCTGTGTTTTTTTTTTTTAACTTGGACACTTCCCGAAAAGAAGAAAAAAAAAAAAGAAATTCTGCTAAATTTTTAGAAATTCCACCATTTGACTGGGCAGGTTGATTTGGTCATTTTACCATCGCTTCCAACACAGGAATACACCCTGGTTTGAGCAGAAACGAAGCTGTACAATGCGCAAACGCACCCAACCGCGCATCCAGCGGCTAAACCGTAAACGTGCCTCAAAGCGTTATTTTGAGTGCGCATACCTCGAACAAACGTGTTCTCTTCATGCCCCATAGGCTCTTTGATAAGCTGGTGACCCAGACGGTTGTAACTCCTGCGGAACATGGCGAATAATGTGTGTGTTGGTTGCGTAAATTAAGTAAGACTACTTTCATAACAAATGGAGGAGGGAGAGAGAAAGAGAGAGAAAGAAAATCAAGTAAGTAATGTAGTCAAAGTGGAAAAAAAAAAAAAAGAAATGCCATGGTACAACACCAAAGAAAATAAAAATCAAAACAGTTAAAACGCCATACTTCATTTACTAGTAGACACGGCCACTTAACTACGTAGTTACAACCTTCTTAAATTTAATCTGGGATAATAATAATAAAAATAATAAGTAATCCACCTCCCCTCACATCTGCTGGTTAAATAAAGAATGATCAGCGTAAATGAGAAGTCGGCTATTTCACTTTAATTGGTTTAATTATAATACTAATAAAATGGTAATAATTATTATTTTTACATTTACAGTAATAATAATAGTACCCTTAGTAATATTTGAAAAAGTAAATGTTTCTTATTGAATAGTGGATCGAAGTGTTTCCATTATTGAAGGCCAGTATGCTATAGGGACCCTGTGATCGATCCGGTAATAAGCCCCTGCAGTACGGATATTACGAAGATTTTTACACAAGGCAAGTTTTTCCACGAGTGGTGAGGAACCATCAGCAGAGGTAGGTATAGGTTCCGCGTCTAGTTCGTCATCATCATCGTCATCTAGATCAGCCCAAGAAAAATACTTTTGTCGAGAAGCGGCTTGTAGGGCTTTCTGAGATTCTCTATATTGTTGTAGTTGTTTATGGTGCGCCTCAGCATACAATTTTGCTTTTTTGGTGAGAAGGTTGTATTCATCCCCAATGAAATTAAGCAGTGGTAAAATATCCATTTTTCCCTGGAGTATTTCCAAGTTTCGGGGGCAATCTATAATTGTAGTTAGTATTGTGGGAAATAATATATGCTTTGCTACCGAAAAATAGGCAATTGGAAGGACGCTAATCATAGTGCCCAACAACGTTCCCTCTTTTCCCCATGATAAAATTTCCAAAAGGAAGGGATTGTCAAGGCAGAGGTAACCTGTAAACAAGATGTATTCATGGAGACTAGCGCGGAGATGTGAGTGACTTTGAGTGTAGGGAGGAAAGTCTGGAAGTGTGATTCCAAAGTTGGCAGCTTCTTCAAACGAAACACTTTGCGAAGTATCCGCAGAGTCTTCTTCTTTTACAATATCCTCTAGCTCGTTTATACGATTCTTGACAAGACAAGTGAATAATAAGAGAACTTGAAAAATCTCACTTCTATTAATATGGAAAAGAGTATCGTCACCAGAAACTCGCTTCGATGATTCCAGAAAGAGCTCTTGAAAGGCGTTCAGGTTCCATCTCGCAAGGGTATTAAACAATCGAAAAATACAAAATACAAGGCAAATATGCCCATTATTTATATTTTCGGTGTTCATAGAACTTTCGCCCACAAACATATTTTGATAAGCGGAGACCAACGCTTCTGTCACTTTATTCGTCCACAAAGTTCGCACTTCATCTTTTCGTCGGGTCATATTAGTGGTGAGTATTTTAAGTACACATAAAGAGTTGTAAATGAGTTCAAGATTGTCATTACCTTTGCTGTGCTTCAATAATCCCATGCAAACACGGTCCAAATACAAAGATTCAGCGTCATTGAAGAGCTGGTCTCTCACCCCTGACATTTTTGCATTCTGTGGGGCACCAGATTGGATGCTTTCCAGACACACACCTATTAACCCAAGTAGCCAGGTTAAGTATTCATTTTTTATTTCTCCGTCAATTTCTTTCATTTCATCCAAAATGGTGTTCATAACAAACGCAACGCTTCCGCTCTTGACAAAGTATATAATGTTCTTCTCCCCTTCAGAGGCGTCAAGTAAAAAACCTTGTAGACAGTTGATAATGTCTTTGATAAGATCCAATTCGCCGTATTTTCTCGCGCTAGAGAGGAGTTTTAAAATAATATCATAGCAGTTGTAGTACCGCAGGTACTCAAAGTCGATCGTACTACATTTAGTAGATAAAACATCTCCCAGCAAAGGTTTACAAGGTTTCATATTTTCAGACGTTAAAACGCTTTGGATTCTATTAAAAATAGGACGCATTCGGGATTTGTTTAGATCTCTGATTAAGTATATGGATTCTTTTTGGTAATTATCCGTAAATAGTACACCGTTTCTTTTAGAGCCTGCTTTTAGACGATTTACTCTTTGATCGAATACACTCTCTTGACCTGACGTAACAAATAGAAATAAATCTTTATTCCTTCGAATTTCTTCTCGCTCCAAATCTTTCTTTGTTCGAGCTTCCTTTGACTTTTCGTCTAATTTTTCCAGTTTTTGTCGTGTCTTTTCTCTTTGTTCTTCTCGAAGTAGGGCACTTTGAGCAAGTTTTTCTTTGGTTTTCTTGTCTAGGGCCTCTGTTTCGGTTAAAACGTCAACGTGATGCCTTTGAACCCTTTTCCCCCACTCTTCTGATTTTTGTTGTTTTACGACAAGATCCATTTTCTTTTGTTCTTCAATTTTCTTTATTTTCTCCAATCGCTGACGTTCTTTCGTGTTAAATTTTTCTATCTTTTCCTGACTCATATTTCTCCGTTTCTCCGCTGCCGCCAGAATTGCCTCATTTTTCTCGTTGGCAACTCGTTGTCTTTCTTCTTTAATTAATCCCTGTAGGTGATCCACTTCATTCATTTTTTTGTCCAGTTTAAGCTTTTTTGTCTGTTCTTGAAGTTCTTTAACCAGTTTCACCTCATCCACCTTGGTGTGTGCTTTTACGGCCTTTTCTCTGGTTTCGCGTCTCTTTTCTTCAGAGCGCCTAAAGCCGTTTTCCTGTCTTTCAAGAGTTTCAATCCGATGCTTTCGTTCCGCTTCTTCCCTTCTTTGTTTGACAAGCTGAGCTTTGGCGTCCGCAATAGAAGATTTCTCTTTTACTCCTTGTAGATAATCTTTTCGCCTTTCCTCTGCTAATCGACGTCTTTCTTCGCTTCTAAGCGACGCCACGTATCTCTCGTTTTCCACCTCTGAACGGGAAATCGGCGCTCTGGGAGGGGATATTTTCTTCTTCTGGAGTAGTGCAGCCCTGTAGGATTTCTCACGCTGGTTTGTAGGCGTTGATAGGCTTTCCCGCTCTAACGTTGGCTGAAAAGATTTTGGGGATACCAAAATTCGTGGTGACCGTCGCTTTTCTTCCACTTGCTTTTTAATCCTGTCTTGGGCGTTGGAAATGGTTTCAAGGAGGGGGGCAGCTTCCAACGGTTCCGCCGCTACTGCAGATTCGATTTCCCCAAGCAAGAGGGTGAGCTTGTCTTTAAGTTCATTCAGGGTCTTGGGGTCCTCGGACATTTTTCTTTTAACTTTCTGTTGGGGCCTATTTCTTGAGGGGAGGGAGGAGAGGGGTGCGGGGTTGTTTATTTGTTTTTTTTTTTTTTTTTTTTTTTTTTTTTTTTTTTGGTGGTGGGGGGATTAGGGGACGGGTGGAGGGGTCCCCCTGGCAAATAGGTGTAAACAGCCAGGGGAGTTTAAAAAGTAAAAAGAGGAAGCGAGAACAGCAGACATCAAAATATCTTTTGCTTAGTTCTTTCTGAATTTTAAAATTCAAGTAAATGAATGGCGAAACTGAGGTTTCCAGGCTCTCAAGGTATTTATGAGTTGAACGGCTCCTTTTCTTGACTTTGGACGTTACAGGGACTGGGGAAATCGGCTTGATTAGAAAGTCCTTTGTTTTAAAATTTTGTACTTTATGAAGGTCATTAAGGCAATATTAAACTGAAAGTGAAACTTCATTTTACTATGCGGGTTTGGTAATAGATACATTCGCGTTGCTGGAAGTTTCAATCATTCTCCAAAGTAATAATTTTTTCTCTACTGGTGGCCTTTAACATTTTTTTTTTAATTCCGAATTACGGATAGTACTCTGTGGAGGATTCGTAATTTTCATTTGACTTAAAGCTTAACACTGAAGTTACAAAAAAAATAATAATAATAATAATAAAACTTCTGTAAACTTGATTTCTCACCATTTCACTTTCCCTTGTTTTTATTTCCTGTAGTTTTAATCGTGAAGTTTTTTTTTTTCTCTTAATATTAGTACGTATTTTACATTGTTATTTTAGTACATACAAAAAGATTTACTTTTTTATTATTATTATTATTTTGTTCATAGTTTTTCCTTTCAACTTACTATTTAATTCAAAGATTCAGGTCAAGTAGTTGTATCATAAAATATAACAAAGAACAAGGAAATGCTACGGGAGAAACTCGATCCACCCACCGAGAGCTTGCGTCTTGGACAAGTTGTGGCTTTTGACCATATTGTAAAACCCGCCGGAGAGTGGCAGTGGACACTGGGTACCTTGAAAGAAATAAATGATTTTAGCGCCGCTGTCGAGGTTTGGGGTATTCACCAAGGTAATATCGATACACTTAAATCTATTCTTTCTCGTGAGGTAGATGGAGAAATGCAAAAAATGAAAAATTATCAAAATCTTCTCGCTAGTGCACGAGAAAAATTGGCTTCCATCAGAAGCTCTAACGAGGATAACGTTTCACAAGTGCGTAATCGGTTCGATGCTGCTCGTGATGCGTTGTGTGAGTTTGATGAAGTGGACTACAGAAATTTAATTAATCAATCCTCTCCCTCGCCGGTTGCAATGGCATCCGTGAAGGCTGCTTTGGCGATTTCCAAATGCGATCCAAGTATTGATGAGTACTACAAATGGGAGGATATCCAGGTAGAGTATCGGAAGGTAACTACATTTTCCGATATACTGAAAACGGATGTCATCTCAAAGTTGTACCCCTCCTCCGATTCGATGAAGCGTACATTTGCAGACCGTCGAGTATCCCCTGAATCAGCACAGGCGGACTCCCCAATCATTTCTGCAATTTATTCGTGGGTCATTTGTGCGCTGGACTACCAGGAAGCGTACAAAAAGTTGCTGGGAGATCATCGCATACAAGAACAGAATGATGCTATTGCCGATGCTATTTCTGGCATGAAGGCATGTCGTGATCGTGTGACAAAACTGAAGGAGGAACTCAATGCTAAAAACCCAGCCGCACTTCCTGGTCAAGTGACATCTTTTACGAAGACATCCGTGAAAATGACTATACCCCTGTCAGCCGTCATTTGCCCTACCCAGGTAGACTCCGGGGTTTCTGACTGTGCTCTTACCGATGATGAGGTGCGCATTATTTTGTCTGACGCTCGAAAGCTCCGTTACCAGTTAAAGGAAAAACTACGTATTGTGGGAGATTCTTTTATAGATGCTGATACCGAGTTGCGTTGCATAAGTTTGTACTCCGCCGAATTGGAAGAAAGATTTTATTTATTGGAACACTACTTGTCCTGTGCGCTTCGCGATGAACAAGATGAAACTCAAAAATTGTGTGAAGAGCTCACTGCCAAGGATTCCGAGCTCGAAGATCTTCGGCAGGAGTTGGACAAACTTTTGGGTGAGTCCGCCCAAAAAGATGAGGAACTCGCAGCGCATCGGAAAAAGCGCCGCGACGCCCGGGAGGCTCGTGAGCGGGACCCTGAGCTGAAGAATCTGGATAAACCAAACTCGAGCCGTGTGCGTAGCTCCGGGGGGCGCCAACCTCGTAGCGACGGGTCTGTTGATCCCCAGACCATTCTGGAAGAGCCTCTCCTATCGGTTTCGATGGACGAATATGATGCCAAACGAGGCGACAATGAACGCCTCGCAGAAGAGCTCCGTAAAGCGAACGAAGATTTAGAGCGTGCTCTACAGGATTGTGACATTTTATCTAAAGATTTGGAGGAAAAGGAAAAAGAGCTGGGTGCACACCGACTGAAACGATACAATGCCTATAATGTTCGAGCTAACGATCCTGAGCTGACCAAAAACGATAGTGGCAGTAACCAAAGGTCAAAAGTTTTTAACCAGAATCCTGAGCATCAAGCGGTAGATCCTCGTAGTATCACCTCAGAGCCACTTCTATCGGTTACATTTGATGAATTTGACGATAAAAGAAAGGAGTTAAACGATATAGAGGAGAAATTAAAAAACCAAGAAGAGGATGCAGCGGCGTTGGAAACAGAACTCAAGAACGAGACGGCTGAAAATGACGATCTTCGAAAGGAACGTGAAAAGTTAGAGAATGACAACGTTGAACTGCAACAAAGGCTCGGAGATGCAGAAGGTAAGATGCAAGATCTTGAAGCTAAGCAGGAAGCCTTAACAGATGAATTAGAAAAGGAAAAGGATACCAACGATAGGCTTGCTGACGTGAATAATAAGTTAGTTGACCAACTGAATGGAGAAAAGGATGCTAACGAAAAGTTGGAAAAAGAAAACGCACGGCTTAGTGACGAACTGGAACAAGAACGGGAAGCAAATGACAAGCTGGCGGATGAAAACGATAAACTTTGTGATGAGCTTTCACAAGAAAAGGCGCGAGGCGATCGGCTAAGTGAAGAATTGGAAAACCTGAAGAAAACTAACGATACCCTTGCTGACGAACTAGAAAAGTGTAACGAGGAAAACAAATTTTTGGCTGACGAGAATGAAAAGTTAAAAGCAGACTTGAAAAAGGAAAAAGAGTTTAACGAAAAGCTATCGGATGAAAACGTTAATCTCACCGCTGACGTGGCTAAGGCACTTGAAGAAAACGATAAAGTAGCCAATGAGCTAGAAAAACAACGAAATGCTACTAGTGGTGTGGAGGAGGAACTTGAAAAGGCTCATAAGGAAAATAACATACTAACAGAAGAGAACAAAGGATTGACGGATGATCTTGAAAAGGAAAGACAAAACAACGATGATCTCGCGGATCAACTTCAAAGTGAGAAGGACGCAAATAACCAGCTGGCCGATGAAAACGATCGCCTTGCGGATGAACTGGAAGAAGAAAAACAAAAAAATAAAGAGATACAAAAAGAGCTCGACCAGGAGAAAAATATCAACAATAACCTAGCCGACGAATTACTCAGCGAAAAAAAAGCGAACGATGAGCTAGCAGAGGAAAATGAGAAACTTGCCAGTGAACTAGCGAAGGAGAAGGAGGCGTTGGAGGACCTGGCGGCGCAGCTGGACGACGCCAACCGAGAACTTGCCGCCCACCGAAAGAAGCGACAAGACGCCCTGGACGCCCGTGCGGCGGACCCTGAACTCTCCACAGCGGACGGCGGAGCCCCCTCGAAGGACCGAAGCCGCTCCTCGCCTGCCAGAAGTGCTCGCGGTGGCGACGCTGCCAAGGAACCGGTGGACCCGTCTGTGATTGAGGCAGAGCCCCTGTATGCTGTGACGCTGGATGAGCTGAATGACGCTCGCGACCGGGCTGCAGACCTGGAGGCGGATGCGGCGAAGCAGGCGGAGGACCTCGAGAGGATGGCGGAGGAGCTGGAGAAGGAAAAGAAGGCGAACGACGAGCTATCTGAGGAGTTAGCGAAGGAGAAGGAGGCGTTGGAGGACCTGGCGGCGCAGCTGGACGACGCCAACCGAGAACTTGCCGCCCACCGAAAGAAGCGACAAGACGCCCTGGACGCCCGTGCGGCGGACCCTGAACTCTCCACAGCGGACGGCGGAGCCCCCTCGAAGGACCGAAGCCGCTCCTCGCCTGCCAGAAGTGCTCGCGGTGGCGACGCTGCCAAGGAACCGGTGGACCCGTCTGTGATTGAGGCAGAGCCCCTGTATGCTGTGACGCTGGATGAGCTGAATGACGCTCGCGACCGGGCTGCAGACCTGGAGGCGGATGCGGCGAAGCAGGCGGAGGAGCTGGAGAAGGAAAAGAAGGCGAACGACGAGCTATCTGAGGAGTTAGCGAAGGAGAAGGAGGCGTTGGAGGACCTGGCGGCGCAGCTGGACGACGCCAACCGAGAACTTGCCGCCCACCGAAAGAAGCGACAAGACGCCCTGGACGCCCGTGCGGCGGACCCTGAACTCTCCACAGCGGACGGCGGAGCCCCCTCGAAGGACCGAAGCCGCTCCTCGCCTGCCAGAAGTGCTCGCGGTGGCGACGCTGCCAAGGAACCGGTGGACCCGTCTGTGATTGAGGCAGAGCCCCTGTATGCTGTGACGCTGGATGAGCTGAATGACGCTCGCGACCGGGCTGCAGACCTGGAGGCGGATGCGGCGAAGCAGGCGGAGGAGCTGGAGAAGGAAAAGAAGGCGAACGACGAGCTATCTGAGGAGTTAGCGAAGGAGAAGGAGGCGTTGGAGGACCTGGCGGCGCAGCTGGACGACGCCAACCGAGAACTTGCCGCCCACCGAAAGAAGCGACAAGACGCCCTGGACGCCCGTGCGGCGGACCCTGAACTCTCCACAGCGGACGGCGGAGCCCCCTCGAAGGACCGAAGCCGCTCCTCGCCTGCCAGAAGTGCTCGCGGTGGCGACGCTGCCAAGGAACCGGTGGACCCGTCTGTGATTGAGGCAGAGCCCCTGTATGCTGTGACGCTGGATGAGCTGAATGACGCTCGCGACCGGGCTGCAGACCTGGAGGCGGATGCGGCGAAGCAGGCGGAGGACCTCGAGAGGATGGCGGAGGAGCTGGAGAAGGAAAAGAAGGCGAACGACGAGCTATCTGAGGAGTTAGCGAAGGAGAAGGAGGCGTTGGAGGACCTGGCGGCGCAGCTGGACGACGCCAACCGAGAACTTGCCGCCCACCGAAAGAAGCGACAAGACGCCCTGGACGCCCGTGCGGCGGACCCTGAACTCTCCACAGCGGACGGCGGAGCCCCCTCGAAGGACCGAAGCCGCTCCTCGCCTGCCAGAAGTGCTCGCGGTGGCGACGCTGCCAAGGAACCGGTGGACCCGTCTGTGATTGAGGCAGAGCCCCTGTATGCTGTGACGCTGGATGAGCTGAATGACGCTCGCGACCGGGCTGCAGACCTGGAGGCGGATGCGGCGAAGCAGGCGGAGGACCTCGAGAGGATGGCGGAGGAGCTGGAGAAGGAAAAGAAGGCGAACGACGAGCTATCTGAGGAGTTAGCGAAGGAGAAGGAGGCGTTGGAGGACCTGGCGGCGCAGCTGGACGACGCCAACCGAGAACTTGCCGCCCACCGAAAGAAGCGACAAGACGCCCTGGACGCCCGTGCGGCGGACCCTGAACTCTCCACAGCGGACGGCGGAGCCCCCTCGAAGGACCGAAGCCGCTCCTCGCCTGCCAGAAGTGCTCGCGGTGGCGACGCTGCCAAGGAACCGGTGGACCCGTCTGTGATTGAGGCAGAGCCCCTGTATGCTGTGACGCTGGATGAGCTGAATGACGCTCGCGACCGGGCTGCAGACCTGGAGGCGGATGCGGCGAAGCAGGCGGAGGACCTCGAGAGGATGGCGGAGGAGCTGGAGAAGGAAAAGAAGGCGAACGACGAGCTATCTGAGGAGTTAGCGAAGTTGAAAGAAGATGGTGAAGGTTTAACGACGGAGAATGAGAGGTTAAAGGAAGATCTAGACGGCGCTGTGAATGATTTGAAAAAGAAGCAGGATGAATATACTGAGCTGCTGGACAACTTGGAGGATATGAAGGCTCTTTTGGATGATGCTAAGGTTTCTGCCGATCAAGCTACAAAAGCTCTGGAGGATCGTAACGATGAAATAGTGGACTTACAAAATCAGCTGGCGGACGCACTACGGGATGCTGAAAAGGCGGAGTCCCTATCAAAAGAGAAGGCGGATGATCTTGCAGCGCTGCTGGAGGATATTGATAACCTAAAGGATGCTAATGATTTACTTTCTGGGGAGTTGCAGAGAGAGAAGGATAGATGTGCAGCTTTGGAGGGTGACATTAGGGGATTAGAAGAAGACTTGGATTCACAGAAGAAGTCTAATAATGATCTAGAAGTGGAGGTCGACAAATTGAAGGAGGAAGTGGAAGAACTAAAGCGGCACAACGAAAATTGGTTACCATCAGATGATAAAAAGAAAGTCACCCACCGTTTTACAAAAATATTCGATGGGAATTGGAGAACTTTACTTGAAAATCGTCCTGAGGCACTAAAATCCGCTTTTATCATAGACAGCAGCCTTGCCTGTCATGTTCCTGGAGACCAAATTTCTAACGTCCAGATGGATAAAGATTAGGTTCAACTTCTCTTTATAACATAGTTTTACATCGTCATTGTTTTTTTTTTTTTAATTTGTTTGTATTAGTTTATTTTTTTATGATTTAAAAAAGTTTTAAAGTTTTTTGTTTTTCTATAAATACAAGTATATAAATATGTGTGGTGTGAATCTGTATTTTTGCAATTAATGGCCAAGGGTTGATTTTTTTTTGCTAAAGTTTAGTACGTATATTTTTTTTCCGTCCTCTTTTTTTTCCTTTATCTGTGACTAACCCTTTTTTTTTTTCCTTTCCTTTCCGTTCCTTTTTTTTTTTTGTGTTTCTCTCAAGTCTTGCTTTTGAGTCAAAGATGAAATCCGTTCTGAAAGCAGGTTTGGAGAAAGATGTGGATGTGATAATCCCCACATCTACTCTCACTGTCAAGGAGATCCAGGACCAAATCCCAGCCAAGTACTTTGAGCGTTCCGCGCTACGGAGTGGCCTATATGTTCTCCGTGACATTGTTCAGTGTATTGTGGCCTATGCGGTCATGTACAAATGGGTGGTTCCTTTCATTGCCGCCTTGGAGGGTACAGTGGGGACCTACGCCATTTTTGCCCCCATCGTCTTTGCCATTAAGGCGTCACTCTGGAGCATTTTCTGGTTTGTTCAAGGTCTCAATTTCACTGCATTGTGGGTGATGGCGCACGAGTGCGGCCATCATGCATTCAGTCCCTACCGTCAGTTGAACAATGCGGTTGGACTGATTCTTCACTCTTTCGTACTGGTTCCCTATCACAGCTGGCGCATCACCCACGGTAACCATCACAAACACACCAACCACTTGACTAAAGACAACGTTTTTGTTCCCCGGAAGGAAAATAAGATTATTGAGCTGGTGGAAGAGTCTCCAATTGCAATGCTGTGGGGAATGTTCGTCATGTTCTTTTTCGGATGGCCTGCGTATCTCCTGTTTAACGTCGCTAGCCAAGATTACGGAAGACGCGCCAACCATTTCGAACCGTCTTCCCCTCTTTTCCGACCGGAGGATGCAGAGGACATTATTGTCTCCGACCTTGGTATTGTGGGTATGCTGTTTCTCCTTGGTTTGTACACCTATAAATTTGGTGTGGCCAACTTTGTTTGTTGGTATTTCGTCCCGTATCTGTGGGTGAACTTTTGGTTGTTGTATATCACGTATATGCAGCATTCTGATATTCGTCTTCCACACTACACTCATGAAGAATGGACCTTCGTACGGGGCGCCATCGCGGCTGTGGATCGGGATTACGGCTGGCCTTTGAATGGCTGGCTTCATCACATTAATGACTCGCACGTGGTTCACCACATCTTCAGTCAGGTCCCCTTCTATCACGCGATTACCATTACACGAAAGCACATCAAGGATATTCTTGGGGACACCTATATCCAGGACGACAGGCCACTGCTCGAGTCATTGAAGAAAACATGGACGGAATGTCGCTACGTGATTCCCTCCGAAGGCGTTTGTGTCTTTTACGGGTTCAATAAAAAAAGATAATCCCTTTACAGCCCACACCGAAAAAAAGATTAATTTTTTTCCTTTTAATTATTCCACTTTACTCCCTTCATTCCGTTTTTTTTTGTTTTTTTATATTTATATGTTTATTTTATTACCATAATAATCAAAAAATTAAATACTAACCACAATATAGTCCAAGTGCTGAGAAAGTCTTAAAAAATTAAGTACGATTGATTTTTTTTTTTTCCTTTGCTGTGTGATTAGCTTCTCATTGTTTTAAGTGTGATCGAACTCATTAAGATTTTCTCATTTTCACTGCGGTTGTCACTCTATTTTTTTTTTTCTTTTTAACGTATGTACATATTCGTAGAAATCTAACTTTTATGAACCTTTTAAATGGCAGTAGAACGGTATCTCTTGTCAACACTAAAAGTGGTGGAAAGGGAGGCGCATTATTCGTTCTCGAAAAAATGAAGTGTCTTTTGGGCGAGGAGAATGTGTTTTCGTTGTTTACTGGCAATGACAAGTATTTTTTCGAGGATACTTTAGCGTTTCTCGTAGCCAAAAAACCCGCTATTGTTATTGTAGCTGGAGGAGATGGAACGTTATCTTTTGTGATGAATTGCATAAAAAGTTGTCACGATCAAAACCTTATCGAACCCCACCTTTGCCGAGTCGCACCTTTTCCCTTGGGAACTGGAAATGATTTAAGCTGTGCACTGGGGTTTGGGGTAGGATTTTCGAAATGGATTGTGCTCGGCAATCGTCGTTTTCAGCAGGCTCTCACCGCGGTAGGTAACAGCGTGGGAATGAAGTTTGATCGGTGGAGCCTTACTGTGTCACCGATACGGGATAATACTTCTGAATCTGTAATGAAGGTAATGAATAATTATTTTTCCATAGGTTTTGATGCAGGTTGTGCAGGCCACATGGCGAGGTTAAGGGAAAAGTACCCCAGCTGCTTTATTTCCCGCCCCATTGTGAAACTGTGGTATGCCTACACGGCGGTTGTCTCTTTGTTTCGGGACGGAAAAATTGGAAAAGATGCAGTCGTTAAAATTGACGGGAGAACACTTGATTTGCCGTACAATCCCAAGGCAATTGTCGTGTCAAATATCTCCTCCTACGCTGGTGGATCTTCCATTTGGAACGCTTCTACTGACAAGGATCGCTACCTGATACCTTCCCCAAACGACGGATTAGTAGAGATAATGTGTCTTCGCGGAGTGTGGCACCTGGCACTCGTGCGTCTGAACTTGGCCTTTGCCACTAAACTGGGTCAAGGAAGGCGTGTCGAGGTAGAATTTTCTAGCCGTATTCCGTGCCAGTATGACGGTGAATTTGTGGCGAACCTACCCCTTTTAGGGAATCGCGTTAGAGCTTCCTTACAACATTACACAACGTGTGAAGTACAACAATCTGTACCACGTGAGATTTCCTTCTTTTCACGCGTTGCTGTTTGGCTCGTATTGTTGTTTGCGATTGTCATATTTATGTTTGGCTATTGATCATGAATAATGCGGCAGCTTCCTGTTTAATATAAAGGATAAAGTAATGTCGATATTTTGTTTTATATACTCCGTGTCATTTCACTTGCGACTTTCCATAACAACAACAACAAAAAAGTAGTGCCCTATTTCACGACGTTTTTTCTATCTGTTTTTTTTTTTTAATCATAATTCTACTCTCCACGTCTCTCTTTGTTCCATCTTATTGCTTAGAAAAACACCTTTAGGCATACCCCTTTGAACGTTCTTCTTCTAAAATGCTTTCCAATTTGGTCTGTCGCTCTCCTGTTAAAGAAGTGTCTCGTAAAGGATCGAACAGCCCCGCTCTTCCACCGGCTGTAATACGTTCTCTATATCGAGGTCTTCTTCGGGAGGTCAGCTGGCTAGACAGGGATCCCGTAGCGAAAACTCTTTTTCCACTTACAAAGGATCTTCAGGAGGTGGTACCTCAGCTATCCACCTTGTACGTTCCGAATGGTATAAAGTACGTGAATGTTTTAAGGAAGGCGTTCAACGAGTCTGTGAATACTGCTCAGGTTACCACCGCATTTGGGACGCTGAACCGGCTACGAGCTCATAGGGAAAATCTTGTGGATAAACGTAGCGTGATTCAGAAAGATAGTGCCCAAATGCTCTCAATGCTTAAGACGAAAAGTGACGAGCAGAAGAAACTGTACCGGGCGGAATGCTTACCTCAGAATAGACCAATTACTCCAAAATATGTGGCGGCATCCAGTACGGTTCCCACTAAAGTCATATTACGACACACCAGTGAACCCGAATTAGATGAGGGAACTGTTCTGGTGGCTCACCCGTTGTCCTCCACTCATGTAGACCGACGTGTACTACTGATTACCGAACGAACCCCACTCATCACGAGTGCAGTAGTTCTGGACCTGCAGTACACGTATCCTCTCTCGCGAGGCAACCCAATGTTCCCAGAGGTATTCTGGGGACACGATGTGTTTGACGGTGGTTTTAGTCAAATCGGCTTCACGATGCCACCCACCGCCCAAATTGTAATTCTTCACACGCTTTCTCCACTGAGCGGTGAAGAGGCAGGCAGTCCCGAACCTCAATACAAGCGGTGGCTGAAGTGGACGGAGTCGGAGGTGGGGCAGAGGAAAGTGACACACCCAAAAGAGGAGCACCTGACGTTCTGTAAACCGCTGATAAAGGGGGGTCGTCTTGAGGATGGAACGGTGGAGCCGACGTTGTACCTTTCCAAAACAGAAGCACTTCCGTATTTAGCTTCGCTGGCTGCTGGACAGCCACGCTCCTCCCTTCGTGTGTTCTGGGGCTGCATGCGTTGGACGACAGCTCAGATAGAAACAGAAGTGGCCAATGGACATTGGATTCCTGTCAAAATATCCCCCTCCTTTTTTAAAGCCTACGATTTCAAACAACGGAGCGATGAGGATCGTTTTCCTACAGAGGAGGAGTTGCGTCAGTCAAAGGACATGCGAACCAAACGCTATGGGGCCGTATATTCGCTCCCACAGTCTTTCCCTCCGGATCAAATACTACGAAGGAGAGAGTGTTTGTGGGATCAGCTGCTGTACGCGCTGGGTGGCGAGTATACGACACTGGTCGGGTGTTCGAACCCCTTCTCAGGCCTTTCCGATTCTTCTCCACATATTCTTTCTCCTTCGCTCTTTTTGGAACCCCCATCGTCGTCGTCGTCGGAACTGTCGGAAACTTCTACGACTGACCAGGTCGAGAAAAGGGAAGATATGCCAGCGGATATAAATAAAGAGACGAAGGACGCAGAAAAGTCGAAAACATCGTCTGACTCTAACAATGAAGAGAGCAAAAAGAAATAATTCTATTGTCGTCATATTTCTTATCCTATTTCACCAACACCTTTGGTGTCACTGTGTTGAAGTTTAGATCCTTACTACGTAGAAATATAACTATGTTGTATCGTTGGAATTGTCCCCCCCCCCAATTACTTCACCCCTTCTTTCACTCTTTATTATATTTAGCTCTACCCAAAAAAGCCAGATTCCACTTAGTTTTAATTTTGGGAGCACTATCGCAGGGTAGAGAAGCCCACTTTAACATTTTCCAGACGGTTTCAGTTCGTTTGGCAGGATCACGAAAACAGAGATCGTATTGGACTATTACAAGTTACCACCAAGGGCTTTTAAGGTCTTTGATAAAGTATCTTCCTTTCAGTATTCTGTGTTTCATTTTTTTTTTCCCTTGTTATTTATTTTGGGTTGGAACGTTACCCATTTTGATCTACCTTCTCGTACACAGTGCCTGTATCGCCCGCAAAGAAGAGAGACTGGTCGAGTTTGTGATGGGTACTATCGTACTGAAAGTGGTGATATATTTCCCTGTGACGTTAAGGGTGAGCCATCGGTCGCAATGAGAGTACTCTTAATGTGTGGGAGCTTAGCCACTACGACTGTCTTTTCCGTCTGCTTTACTACTTTATTTCATTGGTTTACTTCTCCTTTTTGCGTCTCCACCTCAAAGGTGATACACAGTCCAGGGATGAAAACAGAACCGAAGAAATCGGTCCACTGTGTCCTATCCCGTAACCCTACCGTACGTGTGGTGCGCTTTACACTGAGCCCCTCCACACTTTATTTGTGTGCCTGGTAGTGTGAGGCGCAGTTGTTAGTGGTTCTTTGATTTGTATTTCATTATGGTCACTGTTAGAATCTCAACTGTATTTGCCATCCGTGTTTGTGGTTGTCACTGTCTAAGCAATTTTTCCTTTCTTTCTTTGATGAGTCCTCGGTGCTGTCCATTAAACTCTAAATCTATTATCTGTTGCCGTTTCACGGGCACACCTTTTCCTCTCCTGCTTCCTTTTCTATCGTAGCTTTTTTTTTTTCTTCTGTTCCTTTTACCCTTTAAGGGTTTGTACTAGTTTTAGGAGGGAGTTATTTCTTATGTATTCATTGAAGTCCGTTTTTAATAAGCCGTGGTTTACAGCAGCAGTAATACTCTGCCTGGTTTGCTTTCCTGGTCTCCCTGTACAGGCGGAGTCCATTCCACTAGACCAGTCCTATCAAAAGTCAAGCTTGGCCTACGATGGAACAGTGATTGAGGTCTCCGGCATGACGGGTCTGACAGCTCCGGTTGTGTGCAATCTGTGGTCCCCGAACATCACAGGAGGCGGGCTCACCTTCAACGGCGTGGACTCCACGGTTGCTTCGACGTTACAAACGTTGAGCGTTAATGTAACGGACGCCCGTGTGCTCGACGCCACCATCTACATCACCAAGCATTTACCTCCTTCTTCGAATTTGACGATTGCACGCACCACCGCGGAGATGAAGGGCACCACCGTACTGTTCAACCTGCAGGGCTTTATGCCCCAGTACTCTGTGTCGGTTTACCTTTTCGACACCACTGTAAGGTGGACTTCCGGTACCGGTGGTGATGTCCTCTCTATCGGTGGGGACATTTACACATATTTAAATGATAATGGTGCCGTGTATTTGACGCATGTGAACGCCACTGGTGCTAAGAGCATGTTAAACCTGGCCGGCTCATGCACCTCCCAAGACATTTGTTTCCGAATTGAAACCAGTTACTTTGGGGTGGATTTTGCTACTTGCAAAGACTGCACAGGACCGTTCATGGAGTTCGGAATTCACAGTGTTTCGATTGCCGAGAGGGGCTTTTTCCGTTTTTCGAATTGCACCCACCACAGTCCTAATGGGGATCAACCCTTTATTCACGCTACCCCGCAATACTCGGGTGGCTTCCTATACAATTTAGGCGGAGGAAACTTTGTCTTGACCGGAATCACGACCGATGGCCCAATCTTTTTGGTGGAAGGCGTCAACAACCAAGCAAGTTGCGTAATAAGTGCTCAAATGTCGTTACAGCACCTCAACGCCAAGTCCTTTGGTTTTGAAGGGCGCAACTTTTATAAAACCTTTGGGCTTAACTGTGATACGTACGCAGGCAATCTAACGTTTGATGGTGTAAAGTACACAACTGATCAAGAGTACCTTGACCTGAAAGTGGACGTCACCAAGATCACAGACGACTTTGGAAGAAACACTAATGTATTGCGCTCTAGTGCCCACGATACAACAACTGTAGGTCAGTTCTGTGGGGTCGGTTGTACGCGCACTAGCACCCATGATAAGGTATTTGGTGAGCCGCTGCCACCGCAGGAAGTGGTAGATAAGTGCCAGGAACAGGGCATCACGTTAGAGCGATGGGAACGAAAGCGGTGCAACTGCTATCCAGGAAGATTTCAACCCTACTGCGGCTTAACGTTCGACCCCCTACTGGACCCTATGGGTTACACGTATGCAATACCCGAGTGTACCACCGACCCAGAGTCCTGTCAAGAGTGTAGGTGGGGGGTTTGGGATGTTTGTGATAAGTGCAACCCTGGTTATCAATTCGACGACGATGGGGAGTGTATTTTAAAGACCTGCGCCAAGACACCGTGTACAGGATGTGTGAGCCCGTCCGGTAACACCGACATCTGCCAGGGCTGTCTGTTCCCTTTTGCTCTCAACCCTTTGACCGGACAGTGTGACACCTGTGATTATCCTTTCATCTTTAACCCCTCCACAAAGCTGTGCGACACTTGTGAGGACCACTATAAAATGGACGGTGATACTTGCGTCTTGAAGACCTGCGCGAAAGTCCCGTGTACAGGATGTGTAACCCCGTCGGGTAATGACGATACCTGTCAGGGCTGCCTGTTCCCTTTTGCCCTCAACCCTGTGACCCAACAGTGCGACACTTGTGAGGACAACTATAAAATGGATGGCCGTAAGTGCGTTTTGAAGAGCTGCGCGAAGGGTCTGTGTACAGAATGTGAGCAGCCAGCCGGGGAGGATGAGTCCTGTAAGACGTGCGCATTTCCTTCGACTGTAGACCCCATCACCCAGCAGTGCGACGCCTGTGAGGACAACTATAAATTAGTAGGTTCCACGTGCGTCTTAAAGACTTGCGCCAAGTTCCCTTGTACAGGATGTGTGGACCCGTCCGGTAATGACGATACCTGTCAGGGCTGTCTATTTCCTTTTACCCTTGACCCCTCCACTGAACAGTGCGACACTTGTGTGCCTGGGTTCAAATACATTCGTGAGAACTCGACGTGTGTGGAGAAGCAGTGTCTGATCGAGAACTGCGCCGAGTGTGTGTTTGACCAAGAGTATCAGTGCCGTACTTGCAGTAATGGTGTGGTGGCGGATGAGAACTCTCAATGCAGAGGTGAGTCGGACAAAGGGAAGCTCGGTACCAGTGCTCTTATCGGCATCCTTGTTGTGATGATTGCTCTTGTAGTGGGGGCAGTATCTTTCGTTGTGTTCTTTTTGTTCCACGATAGAGCCAAAAGTACGTATGAGGAGGTGGAGCACATGGAGTTCCCAAATAGGACCACTGTGGAAGCGTGTAGTCTCCAGTCCGTAAAGATGATGGAGGAAACAGAAGTGGCGCTGGAAAGACCTGTAAGTAGTGAAGAAGAGAAGGGGAGTCCAAAACCTATTGAAGAAAGCAACGAGCCACCTACTGTGATGGGAAATCGTCGTCTACGCCGTCCACGCAACATGCAGTATGTTAAGGCCGAAAAGACTGACGATGACTTAGATGGTATATAATTGAAAGACGCTTCCATACTAGAGGACTAATATGGTATGTGTTCCAATAATGTTTCCCCTTAATACCCCCCTTTTTTTTTACATGTAACTCATTGAATGACTCTCAGTCCATTCTTAAGGATTGTAAGATAAGGTTTACTGTGAGTGATGAAGTACGAATTTATTATCCTGCTTAGTAAACTTATGGAATCTTTATTATTTTTTTTTGCGATTATTTATGACTATATTTGTATATTATTTTTGATGTTGTATACATTGACGGCTTTTTCAAGGCTGGAAAGGTGGAAATTTCTCGAATTGATTTTTCTTACCCAGTGTCCGTACTGTTTTTCTTCTTTACTTGAATTTCTGCGTTTTACTTTCGTGAAGAATATCCACTTTACTCGTTTTTCTCTCCCTACCCGTTCTTATGTATCGGAAAAGAGAAACGTGGAAAGCGTTGAGTGGTAATCGTGTAGAACAGGGGAATTGCAAGTAAACTCTGACTGCCAATGAAATTTTTTACATACAGTCCAGTACATTAGTGTGCTCAAAAAACCCTCGTTTTTTAGTGCCATTATTTTCTTGATGTACACTACATTTTATTTCTTTTTAAGCGTTTTATCTTCTTTTAACGAAATGAAATCAGTGTTTCGTTGCAATAATATTTAATCTTTAATTTTTTTTTTACACAGTTACTTTTCTCAATAGATGGTAGACCTTTCTGACTCCCTTTTTTTTACCTTTTATCGTAGGTTTTTTTTCTGTGCTCGGATTCCACTGGTGTATCAAGCGCAGGTAAAGCTAAATAGGAACCATTTTATAGATCCGTGGTGTCTTCACCCCCACAACGGTCCATCAGACACCGACTGTGTTAGATATATGGGTTCTAAAGGTGCCTTTTTTTTTAAAAAAAAAAGACACGAATCATTCAGTCGTCCTCCTGACAGTAATCTGGTGTTTTTCTTTGTCACCATCGATAATAATGGTTCCCTAGAGAGAAGTAAACAGTTTCCTAACCATTACGTTACAAGGGGTAGTTGGCACGAAAACGGATACTGGATTGAAGGCAGAATGGGAATTCTTCCTCCCGTGTTCTGGTAGTACTGTACTGGTTTTATCATTTTAAGTGCTTTTTTTTTTCCTTTTCGAGAGTTTACGAACTGAATGAGAGGAGGGCTTATAAAGTAGGAGGGTTTGAGTGTTTGTCAAGGATACTAGTTTTTAGTAATGCGTTAGGTTTGCTGTTAATATCTTATTCATTGTCTCACTTCTCTAGTCACGCAGGTAAAAGTTTTCGATTCCATTTCTGGAAAACCACCCACCCACCCCCGTCCCCGCCACGACAGGGACCCTTTGGTACTCGCCGAGACGTAAGAAAATGCAAATCCTTGCACATCGCTACAGTGAGAAGTGGTGAACATAGCAGTGGACCATTTTGTCGTTCCACAGCAACCTATAAATTCAAAACTAAACCCGGGGGTGGTTGCTCTCTCTTATTGTTTTAAATATGTCGCAACGTGTGGGGAAATATGAGGCTTGCGGGTGGTGCGCCGTGGGCGTTTTAAATGGGTGCGGTGACCTCAAGGTGGGGCTTCCTTTATCCCCTGATATAAACTCGAAGCGCTTTTCCAGGGGTGATGAGGGGTGGTGGGGTCTTTGTGTCTGTGGGGGGCGTGTTTTGTGGTGCCACCGGTTCCGTTTTCTTTTGGGGTTGTGGGCCATGTTTCCATTGCCGTCCTGCGGAGGTGCTCTGTGGGGTTGCTCGGCCCCGTAGTAGGGTGGTTGTGTGCGGTTGCCTCTTCCTTTAGCGCCAGCTGTTACGCCCGCCCCCAGGGCTGGTGGGCGCGTCGGTAGGGCCTGCCCCATCGTGATTCCCGTGGGCCGCAGGGTCAGGGCCCGGCCGCTGGTATTGGGCCCACCGAGGGGTGGCGGCCCCCCGACCCAAAGGGGCGGTATTCCTCTCAAGCTGCGCCTTATGGAAGTCACTCGCCTTCCGGGTGCTAACACAAAACTCCAGCCGTCGTCCTTCTCCAAAGTAAGTCTCGTTTTCTACTATACAACCGCCACCCTACGAGAATTACCCTCCGGTAGGGTCCTTGTGGTTGGGGTGACGGAAGAAGGTGTACTGACTGGGGACCTGAAACCTTTCACCTTTAGCCCAACACGAAAGGGCACGACTAAATAAGTGAATAATACAATATTAGTGTACGCTCCAAAAACCACACCCACTGAACTCACCAATGACACCGACTGACTGTAGTTCGAGGTACACGACATGGAATAGGAGACGGTGGAACCCACGCCTACCGCTGCAGACCTGACGTCGGGACCACAGCGGGACCCATTTATCCCGACTCAGAAGACCCGAACCAAAAAAACGGGAGCGGCAGGCAGGATGCACAGGGACG